>VIAT01000003.1:0-82006 GCA_009618095.1 Bathycoccus sp. SAG2 | reverse complement strand
GGCCAAGGGTTGGACGTCGATTTCCCCGCCAAAAAGCAAAAGTTGGTATGGCGTTACGCTCGTGCAGTCCCGCATGAAAATACTCGCCGTTTGGACGCGTTCGTGGTAAACGAGCCATCGTGTTGGGAACTGTTTTGCTTTGGCGTTTATAGAAGATGGATGGATTTGGATCAACGCTTCCTTACCAGTATCTTCAGCTAAATACTTTAGCTTTGGAGGCTGTTGATTTGAGCCAGAAATTATATTAGTAGTAGTACTCGAGCGGCTTCGGTTACCGGATGAGTGCACAGATTCGACCCGAGCGACGTTCGGGTATAAACCAGCGACGAGACACGCTTTGAGTAAACGCACATTTTTAGCGTGGCGGTTTGCCGATTCCCACGCCGGTTTCTTGTCGTCGTCGTCGTCGTCGTCGTCGTCGTCGTCGTCGTCGTCGTCGTCGTCGTCGTCGCGGGGAGAAGGTTTTTATGCGTTGGCAAAAGCGCGATCGAAGGACGACGAGGAGAGACCGATCGTGGTCATCGATAATTACGACTCCTTCACGTACAATCTGGTCCAATATTTAGGCGATTGTGGGATTAAAGACCCGATCGTGTTTAAAAACGACGAGAAGACGGTAGAGGAGATCCGTCGGATGAACCCAAAAGGAATATTAGTTTCCCCTGGTCCAGGAAGGCCGGAAGATTCGGGAATTTCGTTGGAAGTTGTGGAAAAATTAGGCCCCGAGTTTGGCGTCTTCGGCGTGTGCATGGGGCACCAGTGCATCGGTCAAGTGTTCGGAGGAACCATCACGCGAGCACCGTTAGGGTTAATGCACGGGAAAAGTTCCCCGGTGTTCCATAAAACCGACGTGAGTACCGTCTTATCTGGGCTGAGTTCTCCATTCGAAGCCGCGCGGTACCACTCGCTGGTTATCAGCAACGACGACTTCCCTCACGACGAGTTAGAGTCGGTCGCGTGGACCGAAGACGACGTGTGCATGGCAGTGAAACATAAAAAGTACCCGAAAATTCAAGGCGTCCAGTTTCACCCGGAGAGTATTATTACGGATAACGGTGTGTTGATCATCGAGAACTGGGTGAAGTTGATCAACGAAGTGTAGACGACGACGACGACGACTGGTTTTTGTTATATAATTCACATTTTGATATATCCTTTTCTTTGAAGAAAAACTCTTCACACTTTTGTCGAAAAGAAACGCGATGAGATCGTGTGTATCCACCATGTGCGCGCAGTCCGCGCGACGAATGTCCACGAGAGCGTCCACCTCCACGTTTGCATCGTCGTCGTCGTCATCCAAATCTGCGACGCTTCTCAACGCCACGACACGGCAGTTTTCGTCGCCATCGACGTCGTCGTCGTCAATGTCCGCGCGCTTTGTACAAAGCCGGTCGCGTTGCGTCGCGAATAATGGAACCGCGCGATTCTTTGTTGCCGCTGCTGCTTCATCGTCGTCGTCGGAAAAGGCCAATCACGAGGGCGCGGTGAAAGTCGCGCACATTCTCGTGGACGCGACCGAGCCTGGTAAAGCGTTGTTGTCTGAATTTCAAGCCCTGTTAGATGGGCAGGCGGAGACGTTTGAAGGCGTAGCGAAATTGCACAGTAAATGTCCATCCGGAGCGAGAGGTGTGTGAATTCGCGCGCGTGGACGTGTTTTTGACCACGCATTGAATCATGTACTCACAACCGCACGCGATGTCTTCTCTTTCCAAACAACAGGCGGAAACCTTGGGTATATCACTCGAGGTCAAACCGTGCCCGAGTTTGAACGGGTGGCGTTCTCCACGCCGATAAACGAGATTGCGTTTTGCACCACGCAGTTTGGGCACCACTTGATTAAAGTGTTAGATGTGAAAGAATCTGGAGCAACGGTGCCACAAATGCAATCGATTCGAGTGGATGAGGTAAAACAATACGTGGACGCGGCGAGTAAGGATGTCAATCTCATCGATTGTAGAGAGGAGAACGAGTTTGCGATTGCCAAAGTGGACGGATTTTTATTGTATCCGTTATCTCAAGCCGAAAAGTGGCAGATGACGATTGAGATGGACGTCGATCCGGAGAAGAAGACTATTGTTATGTGTAAAGCGGGGATTAGGAGTGCAAAAGTGTGTCAAATGTTGTTGAGTTTGGGTTTTGAGGATGTGCATAACGTCGTAGGAGGCATCGACGCATACAGTTCGATCGATAAGTCTGTACCGAGATATTAGCTATAAATATACTAAGTAACTATTCCACGTGTTGATTCAAGCTGATATGGACTTACCTTCTAATGCAAACGTAACGTAATCTTCTTCGCTACACTCCGGAGCGTACGGTAACAACTTTTCGTGCCACATTTCGAAACAAAACGCGTAGCGACCGTCTCCGGTTTTCGCGAAGAATTGAATCGGTTGGCCGTTGAGATGCCGCTCGAGTTTGAGCGTCAATACTTTACCAACGTCAAAGCTATACGAGTCTAAATGTAAATAACTTTGCATGTTATCGAAGGTATATATTAACCCGGGCTCGTAGTAGTACTTTTTGGCCGTCGCTGGATTGGCGAGTTCTTTCACGCGCCTCGTCCCTCTCGCTTGCATGTTCAAATGTTTTCCGTTTTGGAAAAAACCGTCATTGCCTTCGATTTTATCGCACTGTTCGGGAATTTCAAAATCTAAAATATTCGGTGCCGTTTCTTTCGTTTCTACGCTCATTTGCGACACGAGTCCGCCGAGAAGAGCCAAGTAATATGGCTCGTCCGCGGTCACGTCGCATGCTAATCCTGGAGTGATGACTTTAAACAATTCTTGACCGGTATATACGATCGTTCTCGGAGGAATATTTTGAAACGGGCGTTTAAACTCGCCACCAGTGACGAGTTGATCCATCCGTATCCGTTCTTTAAATTCGCCTTGCACGACAACCTGAAACGCGATATTATTGCATATTTTACTGCGCTCGATGTAAAACTGCTCCGGCGTTTCCCCTCCCAAGCCGAGAAATCTGCAGACGACTTTGCCTTTGAAAATATCCGTTTCGAATTCCAACGCAGATTCTGTGTTCACTGGACACGTGTCTGTTAATTCGTTCCATTCGGCGTCTTTTTCCTCTTCCTTCTTGTTGTTCTCTCCCTCGCCACTTTCGTTCGCCTCGTCGTCTTCTCGCACATCCTTCTTCAGTTTGCTCCACGAGTTATTTATGCACCGTTGACTCGGTTCTCTCGCGCTCGATCGAATAAACACCGGTCTGTGTGGCCACAATCGACGTTCCGGCAACGGCCGAAACTGTGGATCGTTCTTTTCCTTTTGCTTCGTCCGCGTGTTCCTCCACGCTTCTCTCGCGCGTCGATCGACGCGCTCCTTCTCTTTCTTCTCGTCATCTTCATCATCATCATTTTCGTCGTCGTCTGATTGTTCGTTCGTTGTTTTGTTCTTGGTCCTCATCGTGTTCCATCTTCTCTTCTTCTTCCGTCGTCGCTCAAACGTTCCTATCATCGTATAATACGCTTTCGCCGCTCTTCTCCTCAACCGTTCGTCATCGATCTCCGTAGGGGTCATCAACCGCCGACATCCGATCAAGCACAACGGTCCGGTAAAAAACACCACGCTCGCATCGAACGCGAGTGCGAGTTCGATCGATAAAATCACCGCGATGAGTCCCCCGACTATACCATGCAGCGCCGACCAGATCGAATGCATCGCGCGCGGCACCAGATCGAACACGAAGACGCGACATTTGATGCGTTTTTCGACACACATTATTTCCCCGGCGAGGTTTTTCGATTCCCGGGCAATCGCGCCGAGCAATTCCAGTGCACTGGTGGGAGGAGTACTCGGCCACATCAACACAAAGCCACAACGTTCAAAGTTCTACACGCGTGGTGTTGTGTGCACATTTTTATTATAGAGGGGGAGGAAGGGGGGCATTTTGTGGGGCATTTTGGAACACACACCACCAGTCTCAAGACCAGTTCTTACATTGACCTAAATAGTATGATACCCTGACTCTACAACACCCCTAAAATACTACCTAGTAGTAGAGGGTTTCATATTTAGGTGTGTAGGTAAATTTTTTTTAAGAACTGTGGTCTCAACACCCTCTTCTTTTTTTTTTTTTGTATCTCTCATTTTATTATATCTGATTACATTATATCTCTATAAATCGCAAACGCGCGCGCGTGACATCAACACACAAACCACCCAAAAGAAGCATGCGCGCTTTCGTCGACGTCTGTCTGGCGACGACGACCGCCTTCCACCACTTTTGTCCTTTTCCCCGCGGTGGTGTTGCGGGGAAAAGTCGTCGAAGAGTGAGTCTCCGTCGCGTCGATCCGAGGCATGACCATCACACTTTACCACACACATTCGTTGGGGAAACCTTTGGAGATGATGATGATGATGAAGCTACGCGACGCGTCGAAATTATGATCGAAGCGATCGTTGCATCCGCGCGTTTGGCGAGAGAAGTGGACGACGAAAAGAATGGAGCGAAGGACAGAGAGTCGGGCATGGCGACGCGGCGAAAAGAAGACGACTCTTTAGTCACCGTCGCGGACTTTGCGATACAAAGGTTGGTGAGTGACACGTTACACGGGGCATTAGGGGAATTTTTGGTCGGAGAGGAAACGTGCCCGACCGAAGGCGAAGTGTTCGATCGGGTGGAAGAATTAGTCGCGAAGTACGCGCCCAGAGAAGAGAAGACGAACGAGAAGACGAGAAAGGATTCTATGCGTCGTGACTCTTCTAAAAAGAACTATTTCGTGTTAGATCCAATCGACGGGACGAAGGCGTTCGCGAAACCGTTGGTTCAATCAAAAGCCGGGAGGTTTACGTTTACGGAGCAGTATTGCATTGGGTTGTCGTATCACGATGGGAAAGATGGGACAGTTTTGGCAAGTTGTTTGGCAGCGCCAAGGTGGGAAAGAGGGACTGGAGTGTTATTAGTCGCCGTGAAAGGGAAAGGGTGCTTTTCCAAGGAGCTGTTTACCGCAGCGAAAGGAGAAGACGTTTCGAAGTCGAGATGGAAACGTTCCTGTTTGCTGTCACATTTGTGTACCATTCGCGTTGCAATTTCGGAATCAGATGTTGGAAAGCAGACAACGTTAAACGCCGGTTGGAAGGTACCAGAATCAAGTTTAGAAGAAATCGCTTATGGAAGTGGGTCGTTGATTAAATACGTCGCGATAGCAGTAAACGCGTGCGATGCCTTCGTGCACTACAAACCGTGGACAAATTCGATGAACGTGTGGGACCACGCCGCTGGTGTATTGTGCTGCGAAGAGGCTGGAGCGATCGTCACTGATGGGGTTGGAAATAAACTCTCGTTACGCAAAGAGTCGAAAGGAGCAGAAGAAGACGACAACGAGGGAAATCGCGATGATCTTAGGCGCGTGTTTTCACCTGAAGGAAAAGCCGTCGTCGTCGCAAACGACGAGAGTTTACACAAAGAAATATTAAGGGCGCATAACGCAGCCGTGGAACTAATTAATGATTTTTCGGTGGGATTAGGGAGGTAGATTTAGATAGATAGATAGATAGATAGATAACTGTAGAGATGGAAATGTAACAACGATACTACTAAGCAGAGTGGCGCTGCGCAAAAACTACTTCTCTGCTCGATCCCGTAACTTTGATTTTTGCTTGTCGATGGCATCGTGGACGTAGGAAGCAGCGAACGATATTTGGTGTCGAGATTCTAAAAGATGCTGCGCGCGATTGATTGAGCGGCGCAATTTTGCATCCTCATCGTCGTCGCTTTCTCGATCTTCTCCTTCTTCCTCTTCTTCTTTTTCTCGTTCCCAGGCGTGTCGCAATAAGCGAGACAGTCGCTCTCTTTCGTTTTCAACCTCTCGCAACTTATCCGAGGCGGATTGTTCGTTCGAAAGCAATTGATCACACTCAGAGACGCGGGAATACTGGTGATTCTTCTCCGCCCTTTTGTCGTTTCCATCTTCGTCGTCCTCATCCTCGTAGCGTATTTTATCCGCCGCCGATTCCAACATTTTTCTCGCGCGTTGACTCCTTGCCGTATCAATTACGTGCGCTTCTGCTCTTCTTTGTGCCGCTCCTGTTTCAATCTTTAGTCTCTGTATCTCTTGCATGGCCATTTTGGCACTCGCTCTCGCCACGTCGCACGATGCTTTCAACTCTTTCGCTTTGCACTCGAGCAAATCGGCGTTTTCGTTCGAAACGGCGGCTTTTTCCAAAGCCTCGCGAATTTCGCGTTGCGCAATTCTCTCATGTTTTCGTCGTCTATTCGCGAGGATTTCTTCGTTGCGCTTGCGTTTGATTTCGTTGGCGATATCGTCGTCGTTCGGGTCTTCATACAGAACGATGTCGTCGAATACGTCGGCATTGATGCTGGCGTACGATTCATCGACGGTGTCATTCGGCTTGTTGTTTCCGCCATCCTCAAAGTTGTTGTTTGCATCTTTATCATTGGATTCACGAGCTTCATGCATCGCATTACCAACCACAAACACGCGGTCATTCGCTGAATTCGCTAAAATATCGCGTTTCTTAAGTTTCGTTTCTAAGTTTGCCGCCATCGCTTCCTTCGAGCGCTTCGCTTTATCCAATTGTTTTTCCAACACGTGCACTTCCTCTCGCGCTCGGAGTAACTCGACGTTTCCGACGTACGGGTCGAGCGCATTCTGTGTTTCAATCTCCTTCTCGCGTTCGTGGTTCCATTTCAAAACTTCCTCGCGAAGCTCCTCAATCCTCGCTTTCTCTTTTGCGACGTCGCGCTTTTCGCGCGTTAATTTATTCTCTGCCGATGTGAGCTCTCGTTTGGCGTCGTCGAGAGTTTTTTGCAGCGTTTGTTTCAAAACTTTAAATTCTTCCGGCGCAGACTCTAATATTTTATCAGAAAGCGAAACTTCTTCGTTCAGCATCGAAAGTTTCCTCCGTAACCGATCGATTTCCCGATTAATATCCAACGCGTCTCGTTCGTACACTTTCGCGTCTCGTTTGTGCCTGTTCATCTTACCTTCGTAGAGACGTTCGTCGGATTGCAACTCTTGTAGCGAGGATGCGGTTAGTTTTTCGCTTTCCATGAGCCTTAAAAGCTCGTTTTGCGCTTGCAACCAATTTTGTCGCGACTGGTCGCTTTCTTTGCGCGTAGCAGCGAGTTCCTTCCTCAAACTCGCCAGCGTTGCGTTTAACGGTCCACCAGTCGTTTCATTCGTGCTGCTATTCTCTGAATAAGACGCTTTCACGCGTTCTGCGGCTAATATGCGGTCTTTAATACGTTCCGCGCGTTTGTCTAACGCGTCTCGTTCCATCGCTAACTTTTCTAACTCCCTTCGTCCGCTCTTTATTCGCGCCTCTTTCGTTTCCCCCTCTAACGCCATACTTTGAATCTCAATCTCAATTTCCTCGATCTCTCGTTCGGTGTCCAAAGTTTCCGACTCGATGTCTAATTTTTCCACGTCTGCCATTGCTTTCAGATTTTGACAGCGCACTGTTGTAGATTCGACGTCTCTCGTTTGTTTCTTCAATTCCTCTATACTTTTGGAGTCGAATTTCGTGCGCTCAGTTTTCGCGGCGATTTCGTTGGAGAGTTTGGAAATAATTTCATCCTCCAACGCGTGTTGCTTTTCGCGCAATTTTTCTCGTTCTTGGTTCACGCGTTCGATTTCACGGGACACTTCCAGCGCGCGCAGTCGAAGTGTCGCCGCTGTCGCGACTAAACCGTCCACTTCTTTTCTGTCCTCGTCGGTTTCTTTCGCGTGTTGCTCCGAAGTGATGCTACACGCTGAGATCAAATCTTCATTCTTCTTCATATCGACTAAAAGTTTCTCTCTGTCGCTTTCGAATGTCTTCATTTCTCTCCTCGCCGACGCAATCTCTTTCAATTCCGCGCTAATTTCCAATTTCACCTTCGCGTCTTCGCGCTTCGCCGCCCCTGTTTCCACGAACAATCTTCTCGCCTCTTCGTCCGTTTTCTCGCACGTTTTCACCGTCAACGCCCACTTCTCTCGTAACGCTGCATTTTCCTTCCTTTGCTTTTCAATCTCCGTCGCTTTCTCCTCGTTCTCCCTTTTCATTTCTTCCGTCTCTTTTCTCGCTTGTTCCGATCTTCTTTCCAGCGTTTCTGTTTTCTCCCTCAACTTTCTCTCCGTCTCCATCATGTTCTCCACTCTCTCTTCTCTCTCCCAGACGACTCGTTCGTTCATCGACGCCACCCTTTCGCCTTGTGCAGTCTCTCTCATCGTCCGTTCGCACATCGTTTCCGCATTCAAAACCTCCTCCTCTTTCTCGCGTCTTTCCCTCGCGGTTTTATCTAGTTCCCGTCGCAGAGTTTCGCTCTTCTCCATCTCCTCTCGTTCCTCTTCGCGTAGCCTCTCGCATCGCTCGCGTTCCTTCTCCGCCATCTTTTCTTCTTTCTCTCTCCGTCTCGCCGTCGCGTCGGCGCGTCGTTCCGCTTCCATCGCTCGATCGTTCGCGCGTTTCAGTTTCTTCTGATCTTCGTGTAGCGTCACCGCCACTCGTTCTCGCGCGTTTCGTTGCTTTCTCGCCCTCGCGTCTGCTTCCGCCAATCGCCGTTGCACGAGGGTCAATCGAGACCGCTGTTGCATTTCGAGCCGTTTTTGCGCTTTCCGAAGAAGACGACGATCGTCGTTTTCGTCGTCGTCCATCATCTCTGGCGCGGCGGCAGGGTCGACGACGACGTCGAAGTCTTCTCCTTCGTCGTCGCCCGATTCATCATCATCGTCGTCGTCGTTTCGATCGTCGTCGTTCTCGCTTTTATCACACGACGTAAACGACTTTGACGACGACGACAAAAATCGATTGTGTGCACAAAATACGCGCTCCACCCCCAAAATCTCTTCTTTGTCCTCTTCTCTCGTCGGGGGTGGCGCGAGCGGCGTCGACGATCGTCGTCTCTGTCCTTCTCCTTTCCCAAGGCCGAAGCGGAAGAGAGCCGATTCTGGCGTGGCCGGCGACGTCGGCGTCGTCTTTTCCGACCATCGATTCTTAGTAGTGTCGTCGTCGTCCTCCATTGGCAAAACTTTTTTGGGTGGTGGTGTCTCCGGCATCGGAGAAGAGAGGAGAGAGAAAAGATGTCTCTCTATCTCTCGAGTACGGACGGGGGTGTTCTCTCTCTCTCTCTCTCTTCGAAACAAGGAAAGGAACGCCACGACGTAAACGGGGACGAAAGTGGTGTCTCTCGATCGATCGAGATTGTGTGTGCGCGCGCGCGCGAAGAAAGAAAAAGAGAGAGAGAGAGGCGCTTTTTTTGGTGCGTTTTTTTGTGTTGTGCCGTTTTTTGGTCAACGCGGAACGGAAAAAAAAAGCGCATGTCGCATGCGGAATTATATAATTAGTTTTTCGCGCGCGAAACCTTTCGACGACGACGACGACGACGACGGCGACAGATGATGGAAAGCGACGACGACGACGACGACGACGAAAAGAGAAGAGAGGAGGACGCGGAAGACGCGGAGGAGGAGGAGGAGGAGGAGGAGGCGAAGAAGAAGACGACGACGACGACTTTGCGAGGTGTTGAAGAAGAAGAAGAAGAAGAAAACGACTGCTTTGAAGCCCCAAGGGAAAAAATGTACGTCGGAAAGCAGCAGCAATCGCCTTTGACGACGACGACGACTTTGGCGGCAAAAACGGAGGAACAAAGTCAGTCGCGGGCGAACGAGCTCGGGTTGCACGAACAGTGGCGGTCTGTGCTGCGCGCCGAGAGACGCGCGAAGGAAGAAGAAAGGAAAGAGAGGAAAGAAAATGCAAAGGAGAGACGTGTTGACCAGTTGGACGCGCGGACGGAATGGTTGGATCGAGAGTTGGACGCGGCGGAGAAACAGACGAGGTCGATGGCAAAACTGCACTTGAACGCGGCGGAGAGGATGTACGATGCCGCTTTGAAGTGTAAGAAACAAATGCGGATGGATTTGGAAAAGAGCATGCGACGCGCGTTCGACGCGTTTGTGAAAGAAGCGGAGGAGGTGCGAAAGGCGCACGAAAAGCACACGGCGCTCGCCGAACGGGCGATGAAAGAGATGAAGCTGCGCTTCGAACATCAAGAAATGAACGTGCACTTTCCGAGACATGCGAGCACGATTGCAGAGATAAAAAATAAAGCGGAGGAAGAGAGGGCGAATTTGCGCTCCACGGTCGGCGCGAAGTTGGAAAGGGCAAAGAGAGACGTCGTTCGGGCGAGCGGCGGCGAAAGAGAAAGACCATCATTACACGACGACACAAACGCTGCGAACGATGTGAGCGACGAGATCAATAACGACAACGACAATAACGACGGCGACGACGACGACGACGAAACTCTTGGCGAGAACGAAGTAGAAGAATTAATGACGTTCGTAAACGCCGCCGCCGCCGCCGACGACGACGCTTCACCTTCGTCCGTCGACGCGTACCATCCGAAACATCTCCACCACCGCTTCTGCCGCGTCAACCGGCTCAAAGATGCTCAAATCGCTCGCATGGAAGAAAATTTGCGCGCTCTCACTCGCGAACGCGAAAAATGGCACAGAAAAACCGCTGTTCTCGAACGCACTCATTCCGAAGACGCTCGACGCGTCGAAACGCACGCCAGAATCGCGTTGCGACGGGCGCGAGATATGCGCGCCGCCAGAGCAAAAAAGAGTCAAGAACACATCGACGCGTTAAAACAGAAATTATCCGACGCGTACGACGACAGAAGAACGCAATCGTCGTCCTCGTCCTCGTTCCGTCATCAATTCAAATTTGGGAGCTACCCTCGAAGCAAAGTGTTCTGGGAACCGCGCGACGAAGACGCCAAAGCCTTTTTTGCACCAAAGTCTTTTACTACTGCTGCTTGGAGTCACGAGGCGAAAACGTAACGTGAAATCTTTTCTTCATAATAATACGCATTCTACATTATTGAAAGTACGCTCTCAACAAGCCTTTGCACCAAAGTCTTTTATAAATACTGCTTGGAGTCACGAGGCGAAAACGTAATAACGTGAAATCTTTTCTTCATAATAATACCTACTACTCATTCTATACATTATTGAAAGTACGCTCTCAACGCTCTCGTCGCGCCCGTCGTCGTCCAACCTCGCGTTCGACGTCGTCGTGCGCGGAAACCTCCTCCATCTTTTTGTTGAGTGCGTGTGTTGGTTGGCGCGCGAGACGAGACGCACAGAGAGAGACGCGAGACATACATCATGTCCAAAAACACGAAGAAGAAGAAGAGCACGACGCATCATCATCGCGGGGACTTCGACGCGTCTAAGGCGGTCAAACCTGCCGACGTGATCACGGACCCTCGATTTGAAGCGGCGCAACGCGACCCGCGATTCATGACCATGAGACGCGTCTCGCGGAAAGTGAAAATCGATTCGCGGTTTAAGAAGATGTTCGACGACGAAAATTTCAGAGTCGGCGGCGGCGGCGAAAATAACGTTGGAGGGAAAAAAGTGGACAAATTTGGAAGACGCTCGATGGGGAGCACGAAAACGCAAAAGGAGATATCGAGAGAAGGGTTGGAGTCGTACTACGATTTAGAAGAGGAAGAGGAAGAGGAAGAAGAGGGAAGAAAACATGCGAAACCGGTACACGTGGACCGTCGCGACCTTCCCGAGATGGACGCGGATATGCAAGCGAAACTGGACGCGTCGAGGGATCGGATGCGAGGGGTTGGTCTCGAGGATTCTTCTTCTGATGATGATGAGGATGACAGCGATAGCAGTACTAGTGACACTAGCGATGATGAGTTCAAAGAGTCCTCGGATAGTGAAGAGCTTTCCGAGGAGGGCGTGTTAGCGAACTATTCCGAAAGGCGAGAAACCGGACACGAGAGTTCTGTGCCGGAACAAGACGCGACAAAGCGTTTAGCCTTGGTTAACTGCGAGTGGCAACAAATACGAGCGGTGGATATTTTAACCATTTTACGTTCGTTTTGTCCGGCGAGTGGAGAAGTGAAACGAGTGACCGTGTACCCGTCCGATTTTGGTCTCCAGCGGATGAAGGAGGAAAACGTTATCGGTCCGATGGGCGCGGTGGCGAAAATTAAGAAGAGCAAATACGGAGGCAATGAACTCTCCGAAAAACGTAAAAACAAGAAGAATCTCTCTGAGTTTGAGTTTGGTAAAGAAGGCAAGGAAATCGACAACGAACAATTGAGACAATACGAACGCGATCGATTGAAATACTATTACGCGATAATCGAGTGCGACTCTGTTAAAACTGCGAAATCGGTATACGAACAGTGCGACGGGTTAGAGTTTGAGCGATCATCGGCGCTTTTAGATTTACGATACGTCCCAAACGAGCAAGACTTTTCGAATCGCGAAGTGCGGGACGTTGCCACGGACACGCCGGAAGATTACGAGCCGCCTGAATTTGAAGTGAAAGCCTTGCGAAACTCCACGGTAAAATTGTCCTGGGACGAAGCCGATCCTGCGAGGAAGAAAACATTCGGTCGGAAAATTACGGAGGATACGTTAAAAGACGACGATTTTCAAGCATATTTAGCCTCCGATTCAGAAGACGATTCCAGCGATGATGACGATGAAAATGAGAAAGAAAAGAAGAAAAAAAGTAAGCGCGACGACGAGAAGGAAGAGAAGAAGAAATATTTAACCGCGTTGCTCGGAAAAGATTACAAAAGCAAGACGAGTCGCAAAGGTGTCAAGTTGGATGACATCGATACAGACAACAGAAGGAAAGATGAAGCAGAAGATAACGACGACGACGACGACGATGACTTCTTTCTCAACGAAGATGACGATCGTTCAGGCTCTGAATCCTCCTCCTCATCATCGGAAGAGATTGAAGACACAGCGTTGGCGGCGACGAAATACGCAATGCAAAAGAAATTCTCAAACAGATACGGGAACAAATCCGGCAAGAATGGCAATCGAGGCGACATGGAAGTCACATTTCACGCTGGATTGGAAGATTTCGGCACCAAAATGAAAAAGAAGAAGAAAGAAGGGACGCTTGGACAAAAAGAAACTGCAGAAGAGAGACGCCAACGTGAACGCCGAGAGAAGAAGTTAGCCGCGAAGAAGAAGAAAGAGAGAGAGAAGAAAGGAGAGGGAGAAGAAGAAGAAGAAGAAGAATTCGCAGCGGGCGCAGACGATGAAGCCAACGGATTCGACGATCCATTCTTCGCGCAAGAACCAGACGCAAACTTTGATTTCGATAACGTTCGAGACGACGATGACGATACCATCGTTGAGAACAAGAAGAAATCCAAAAAGAAGAAGCAAGGGTCAGTCGACGATGAAGAAGACGCAAAAACGAAAGCAGAACTTGAACTACTCATGATGGACGAAAATGTCATCCTAGGCAGAGGCGACGCGCAAAGCTTCAAGAAGAATAAGTCTCTCGCGAAGACAACGAAAGATGGCGAAGAGAAAGTGACGCGCAAAACGAAAAAGGCGAGATTGGCTGAGAAGCGAAAACTTCGAGGAAAAGCAGCGCGAAGAGCGGAATCCGACGACGAAATGGACGATGAGGATAATGAAGAAAACGTCAAGAAAACCATTAACGTCCAAGATGAACGATTTGGTGCTCTCTTTGAAAACCACGAGTTTGCGCTCGACCCAACTGATCCTAGGTACAAAGACGTCGAGTCGAAAGCACTCATTGCGAGTGAACGTGAGAAACGCCGCGCGAAGAAATTGGCAAAACTTGAGAAAATTCGCGAAGAGATGCTCAAGAATGGTGATAATGTTACTTTGGACGAAGACGACGATTTTCCTGGGAGTGCTAGTAAGAAGAAAGGATCTTCCGGCGGTATCGGAAAAAATGAGTTGGATTCGATGATTCAAAGTTTGAAGAGGAAACAAGCTTTGGCGATGCAAAAGAGAAAGTAATAACGAAGTCAGTCTCCGTGCTATTTTTAATGAGATAGGTGTTTCTATTTGTTTTGTAAGCTAATTATTATCCATCCGCGTTTGCACATCCCGCGCAAGTAAGTTGATTCTACCGTTATCCGTCACAACCATTGAAATAGGCATGTCGAGATCACCATCGTTAAAATTCCCGCCGTTGATCGGTGACGACGACTGTGGTACGTTCGATGCCACGTTTTGAGACAGAGGATCTAAGGCCGCATTCGTCGTTGTTGGCATCGTTGGTGTTGTTACTGCTGGCGGAGCCGTTGTCTGCTGTGGTTGTCCCGACTGTGAGCTGGTTTTCACGGGTACAGCTGTTATCGCAGTTGTTGTCACGCGTTGCAGTTCGTCAAGTTGCGTTAGCGCTGCCACTGCTTGTGCTTGCGAAACAATTGCTGACATCTGCTTCGCACCCACCGCCAATTGCTGCATGTCCCTTACTCGGTCGTTCATTCCATCCGCATTCACCGCCGTAGGCCTCAACGAACCGGGTTTACGTCCTCTTTTTTTGGGTCCTTCCATCTCCTTTAAAACGCAATCTTGATGCTTTTCACAAAATCTCGTCGTGCCAAATCGAGCTTTTGAGCAGTGCCATTGCGTGCTTTTTTTGCAACATCTTTGCTCGTCCGGCAGAGGTGCCGGTTTTTCGACTGATTTGCGCGGTTTTCTAATTTTTGTCATCTTTGGTTCCTCCAAACTTCCAAGTGGGATGTCTAGCGTGAGATCGCCGACGGGCTCCAGTGGTGTTGCCCGTGTTTCTTCAGCAGCCGTGTCTGGATGCGGTCGTTTCTTCTCATTCGCGGTCACTTGCTTTGCCAGGGGTACACCTTCGAACCCATTTCCACCGTATATGATATCTCTACTTACCATTGGTTGTTGTGGTAACAGCCGTTGGACCGAGGTATCTTCGTCAACCACATTAATAGTGTCCCTATTTACCAGTGGTTGTTGCGATAGCATCCGTTGGCCCGGGGTATCTTTGGTAACCGAATTAATGACACCCTTCGCAGGAGTCTTTAACAAACCATGCGCGCAACATACTTTTAAATGTGCGGCATGTAACGCGTCTCTTAAATCTCTCACCAATCTATGTCCAGGTTCTAACCCACAGCTTAAGCGTAAGAGACCCGCTGGACATTGACTCCAGGGGAGCACGCTGTCACTGCCTTCAAGTGACGCCCGATGTTCGATGAGCGACTCTGGGCCACCTAAAGAAGTGGCTGGTCGCCAAATTTTGGTCATTGTCGCCGTCGTTTTTGCCATTTCAAACGCCAGAGAATGCCACTTATTTGCGTAGGTATCCTGCGGCGGCAACAATTCAGCTTCTCCTTCTTTTATTGCTGTCGGCATTGTTGCCGTTGTAGTACTAGTTTGTTCTCCCGTTCCATTCTTTCGTGGTTCGTTGTTAATACCACTTTCTCTGTTATTATTTGTCTGAGCAGGCTTCTCTGGCTCTGTCGCCGCAGTCTTTGCAAACGATTCCGGTAAAATCGGCGTGATCACCACCGACAGCATCCCGCCAAACATGTTTTTCTTTTTGCCAGCCTGTTGTTTCTTTGAAATCGCGTGATTTTTGTGTCCAGGTAAACCAGGATACAACACCTCCAACTTGAACCACGGTGATATCTGAAATTTCGTTGTAGGCGACGCCGGAGCGGTTGTGTTTTGTTTGCCCGTGCTCACATTTTCACCCTCATCCCCTCTAAACGTAAACTGCTCCATCGACTTCGCCACGTACATCCCAGTCTCGCTCGCCTTTGGTACTCTTAAATGCAACGTCCTCATCCCTCTCAACAACAAGAAACAATCAAACGGCGACAACACCGCTCCTCCGGTAACTCTCGCCTCTTTAATTCTCTTCCAATGTGTCGAGGTTCGATCTTTACAACTCACCACCCCAGCTAAAACGTCCGAATGTCCGTTCAAATACTTCGAGCACGAATGCATGACAAAATCCGCGCCTAAATTCAACGGTCGACACAACAACGGCGTCAACACCGTCGCGTCCACGACACTCGTCACGCCGTTTGCGCGACACCATCCGGTCACTGTCTCGATATCTAAAACTTGCCACGAACTATTCGCCGGCGTTTCGATCCACATGAAAGTCTCGTGCATTTCCTCTTCCGAGCAGAGCATTTCCATGGCTAATTTTAAGTATTCTAGAGAACCCTCGTCCGTATCGTAGTGCACGATCCGAACTCGCATGCGCGTGCACCACTCGCGAAAGTGTTTTCGGTTCACGAAGTACGATCTCTTCGGAAAGAACACGACGCATTTTGGAACAAAGAGCGCGTTCATTATCGCGCTCGCCACGGCCATTCCAGACGAAAACACGCAGCTCTCTTCCGCGCCTTCGAGTTTCGCCAGGACAGATTCCACCTCCAACGCGCTCGGGTTATCCGCGCGCGAGTACACGTACTCGTGCGGGGAGTCGCCGTTCGCGTTATGTGTGTCACTTCTGTGCGCGTCGTACGCCGCATCTCTCGAAAACGTCGTCGACGGGTGCACGGACGGCACGAGCGCGCCCGTGCTCGGAGACTGGTACCGAGACGCCGAGGAACAGAGCAACGCGGCGTGCTCCAAATCCATCTCTTTTGCGAAAAGGTCAACGGTGTCGACGAAAAGCTTTGAGCTCCCAAATTCTATAAGGAATTTGAAAAGGAATTTGAAAAGGAAAAAGGAAAGGAAAAAGGAAAGGAAAATATTATGTAGTGCAACAACAACGCGGCGCGCGAACTATTTTTACATACAGTCTAATCACCACAGAACGCTCTTCCAGGAACGAAAAGCAGCGGCACCCGATGCTGGAAGCACGCTTTCTGATGTGATGTTTGCGGAGGCTATTATTGGTTTGAGTACTTTTCTACGTGCGACGACGTCGCTCTCGTCGAGACCGCCGGCGCGAAAGGCGATATCGATATCGTCAAAGTCTGTGCGGGCTTGGAGGAGAAGAAGATGGAGTTTCTCAACGCGTTCGAGTTTTAAAAGGGAACACGCGTCATCTTTCTTCATCTTCATTCGGTTGTGACTAATGTTCGAACGTAAGAGGTATCGAACGCGGAGCGGGTCGAGACAGGCGTAGACGCAACAAAATTCCTCGAACGTGAAGGATTCGGAACTCACCGCCCTGAAGAAGGAGACGTATTTGCCGGTGTCACCACAAACGGAGACGCGCATTGCCCTCAAAACGAGCTGAGAGCTCAGAACGTCAGGTTCAGCCGCGCGAAAATCGATGTTGTCGAGTTTGGAGGAGGAAGGGGAGGAGGAGAAGGAGGAAGAAGAAAATGTGGAATCTTCAATTTTCGCCGAGAGTCTGAGTAATAATCTATACGCCAAAACTTCCGCTTTTTCCTCCGTGCTGACATACCGAGCGCGTTCCGCGCACATGGTCGAATACGTTGCTAGCGATTTACCGAGCTGTTCGCGAAACATCCGTGCCATGGAATCCTCCTCGTGCATCCGCCGCTTCATCGTAACGTCTTCCTCGATTTGATCACCGCGCATAAAATACGCGTACTTTCTCGCCCTCTGTCTTTTTTGAATTTCGTAATCGAACCGAATTAACGTTTGGACTACGCGTCGCATGATTCTTCTCGCTTTTGGACCGCTCGCGGATTGTGCGGTCACGTCCCCTCGAATCGCTCTCGAGCGGTCCCAAACGAGCGACGCGAGAGCGTGGAACATCGTCTCCGATTTTTCTTCCGATGTCGACGTGGAAGAACAACACGCGTCTCCTTCTCCCTCGCTCGTGCTTCCTATCGTCTCTTCAATCACCGTCACCAACCGTTCCAAGCTCGTTTCGATCGCGTCCAAAGTTCTCACCTCGTCCGGATTTCCATCGAACTTTCTCGAAAATTTTTTAAGCATCTTCCCGCCGTCGCTCGCTTCGAACTGCGCGTGAAAATCGGACGCAGATTTCCGTCGAGCGTGCTCTCTCGCCGGGCACATCCGTTCGCACCGCGCGACGATCCGCGCCTCCGCGGGTTCCGAAAACTCCTCCTCCTCTTCATCGTCTCCTTCATCGTCTCCATCATCATCATCATCATCATCATCATCATCATCATCGAACGCGCTGCCTTTTTCGGTGCCGCGCTCTCTCGATGCCGTCGTCTTCCCCTCCTCCTCCTCCTCCTCCTCCTCCTCCTCGTCGTCTTCCGCGTATTCGTCGACGTCGTTTTTTTGTTTGCGCCGCCGCGATGTCGTCGGCGCAGCTTTCGCGTGCGCTTGACCCATGATGCGTGAGGAGGAGCCTCCTCCGTTTTTTCTCTCGTCTTTTCAATTGGATATATTTTGACCTCACAAAAATCATATCGTCACTTACTACGAGAGCGCCTGTCTGTCTTCGAGCGGCGACTTTGAGACCCCCCGAAAAGAAAAGAAGAAGAAGAGGAGGAGCATTGGTGGTTGCACACCAAACCAGGCGCAAAAGGCGGAATTTTTGAGCGCTGCGTACTTGATTCAAAGGGGGGGGGGTCTCGTCAAAAAGTCCTTTCTTTAAATACCGTTAGAGTTACGTCGGGGGGGGGATGGATGTCGAGACCGACGGGATGATGGACGACGACGAAGAAGAAACGGCGCACGACGTGCTGATGACAACGAGGAAACTCGCGTGCTTAACCGGAATTCCAAACGGCGAGAGGAAAGACGCGTGGCAAACGCTTCTCGGCATCCAACAGGACCAGATATCTCTGGTCGAATTTGCCAAGAACGAGAGAGAGTGCGACCGAGACGAGACGCAGGCGCGGACGATATCGACGGATTGCGAACGGTCGTATTTTAACCTCGACAAAGAAAAGGAGACGCAAAAAGAAAAGAGAAGAGAACTGGAGAGATGCTTGCGATCGGTTTTCGGAGGACGGAGAGAGAATGGCCTGAACTATTATCAAGGGTTCCACGCGATAGCGCAAGTAGTCTTGTCGATAGGCGAGGGAAAGGACGACGGGGCAGAAGGAGAAGGAAGAGACAAAGAGGAGGATGCGAACGCGAGGTATAAAATATCGTGCGCAATGCTCGAACGCTTGGCGTCTTTTAGTTTGCGAGATAACACGAGAGAAACGATGTATCCAGCGATTTTAACTCTTCGGATATGTTTGGCAAGATTGATAGACGCGGCGTTGAGCGAAGACGACGAGTTGAAAGAAGCCATTACATTTGGCGCGAGGAAAAACGAGTATCAGTTCGCGTTGCAGAAACTTTTGACGTGGCATTCGATGTCAGGTGATAGTAGTAAGAGGAAGTCGTGCAGTGCAAACACCAGCGAGGAAGAAGAGAAAGAAGAAGAGGAGAGCAAACTTGAGTGCGTGAAACGCGTGTTCGATTTGTTCCTAGCGTCGCATCCGTTAATGCCCATTTATTTGACCGTGGCCGTTTTATTGCGAGAACGCGATGGCATCATCAAAGCGCGACACGAATTCAACGACGAAGACGTATTGTTTTCGTTTTTAAGCCGCTTAGAAACTGTTCCCGATTTGAAAAGTTACGACACAGATACTCGTAACGAAATTACAGCAGAAGAAGTTTTCGTCGGCGAATCAGAGCACGAGAAAAAGAAGAAGATTAAGCGGATGATGCAGAAAGTTCGAACCGTTTCATTCGGGTCGTCTTCATCGTTAGCGATTAGCATGTCGTCGAGTAAAAGGAAAAAGAACAAGTGGTTAAAAGCGCGTCAATTGAGAGCTGTCGATGCGTTGTGTCACTCGGCGCTAAAAATGTTCAGCCAATACCCGCCGACGAAAATCTTACGCGCGAACGAAATCAAAACGACGTTTAACGGGTCAAGTTTCGACCGCAAAAGATATCCACCGCTTTACTTGTTCTCAGAAAAACTCGCATCGCCCACACCAGTCAACGACCACGACGAACCCGACATCCACGTCGGTGAACAGATCGAAATTCGAAAAGCCGTTCGTTCGAAGCGGTTGCGATTCGCCAGACGCAAAGCATACCTAATGCGCCGTCGAGTGGATGCGTTGCCATTTCTTCTCAAAATGGTCGCGTGTCTGTTTGCTTACGTTCAGTGGTGGGAAAATGTGGCGCACATACATCCTCGCTTAGCTTACGGTCCGGATATTCGAATCTCGACGCCATCGTATCAGAGTCCACATCATAGATTTTTCCTTCTTTTGCGAGCGATTTTCGTTCGTCTCTTCTTCTTCGGAGTCTACTCCTAAGTACTCTTAAATAGGGGAGTCGAAAAGAGTAATCCAATTAATCCAACTCTCCACACACTCTGTTATTAAAACGCGCGCGCAAAACCCACCACCACCTTTACCAAGGACTTTTATTACGTCGTCGTCGTCGTCGTCGTCATGACAAAAAAGCGTTGTCTTCTTCTTTCGTGCAAAACGTTCGTCGTTTTCGTCTCTCTCTTTTTTGTGGTGTTCGGAAGTGCATCGAAGACGACGACGACGACCTTTGCTGCTGCGTTTGGAGATGATGATGATGATGATGTCGACTTTATTCGATGCGTTCCCAAAACGCAAAAAGAAAGCATCGACGCCGCGATTCGATCGTCGTCATCCGCGAACAACAACAACAACAACAGCGCGAAACGACGACGAGTGTTGACGAAAATGGCGCGAAAAGAGCGACGTTCGATGTACGATTTCGAATCCCGATGTGGATGTTTGGACGAGGATGATATTTGGAAAGATTTATTATCGGTGGGTGTCGCGAACGAAACGTTGACGAAGAAGGAAAGAGACGACGAGAAGGACTTTGAGACGACGACGGATGCGGAGAAACATTTCGCGTGTCACGAATTCCTCACGCAATACGGAAAGTATGTCTCCTGGAGGAACCGCGTGTTATCGAACGATCCAGAATACGAACGAGAACGGTCCGAAGCGAAGTATTTAGTCATCAAGACGGCTTGGTTTGGAGTCGGATTAGGGCACATGGGCGGTATCGTCGCCGAGTGGTTGGCATTTGCGATGCAATTGAAGAGAGTTTTATTCATCGAAGAGCTGGCCGAATGGAACGCTATGGACTATTTTGAGGGACATTTAGGGATGGATTTAAGATTTGGAGACGGTGAAGAGATGATGTTGAGAGAACGAACGGGTGGAAAAGGGAAAGAGGCGACTTTGGCGTTGGGCGCGCTCGGCGCGGACGAGAGTACGTGTAGGAAAGGGCACTGTCGCGCGCGGTCGTTGGAGGAAGAGAAAACGTGTAGAGAACATAGAGACGATGATGGTAAGAAACCAGAGTATTGCGAGGGGGAAAAAATAGCGTGCGATTCCGCAGACATCGCCGGATGGCAGTGTGAACCGTGCTTGCAATGCGCGGCAGATTTGTTGCAAAACGCAAAGTGGGTAACGATTCGCGCGAACGCCGGAATTAAACCACCTAGTTTAGTTAGCGATCCAGATTTAAAGAACGAGGAGTTAAGACAGCACATATGGCTAAGTGGGAAGTCGACGAAACGAGACGACGATTGGGACATGTTTAAAGTGTTAACCAAAACGGTCGATAATAGTCAATCTCAAGATAAACATTTCCCAGCTACGGTCGCGCAACATCCGTGTTTACGATGCGCATTTTTTGCTTTGATGCGTCCGAGAATAGAGTTAGCCGACGCATGGGATGCAGTGTTAGGCTCACAAGCGGCTGATTCGAATCGGTTACAGTGTTTAAAAGTCCGCACGGGTTACCCGGAAAGTACCACTTGCTTCCCGGACGACACGCCGAAATCGGACGTGTGCGTGGAACAAATTTTCTCGCACCCGACATGCTCCGTTTCCTATCAGTTTCACACGGCCGTTCGTTTAGTCTCACGAACGGAACGAACTAGATACGTGATGATCAAAGAAGCGCTGAATTGTTTGGCGTCTCATAAAGACGCCTCCATTCATCTCAGCACGGATGCCCCGGTCATCGCCGATTACGTCTCCCTCTTCTCCCCTCGAAACCATGCGAACGTCTTCATCGTGCCGGGCAGCGGTGTCGACTTGAACAACGGCTACCGCACTACGCAAGAAAACTCTTTTCAAAATAAAATGAAAGTGGCATTAGATTTTTACGTCCAAGGATGGTGCGATGACACTTTGATGTTATCGCCGAGCGAATATTACATCGCCGCGGAGATGCGAACGATGATGCCGAAAGAGTTCACCAACGACGACCATCACATGTCACTGTGTGCAGATATTTTTGGTTTCAACACGACATATAACATTGAAGAAGCGAATTCGTGGTCGCACTCGCCTACTTGGCAAGAGAAAGGATTAGAGGCAAGGACGAAAGCGAAAGATCTCGACTGTTATACAGGATCAATAGAGGAACCGATAGGCAAAGTTACGTACACGGGAAAGATTTCGGTGGGAATGAAATCGGACGACGAGCTGAAGAGAAGCGCGGGCGAGGCGTTGACGAGAAAGGAAACAAAGAGAGAAGAAGGGGAACAAGACATTTCTAAAAATGACGATAGGGGTGAAGGCGAGATGACGAAGAAAGTGGTAGAGATTGACGCCTCGACCCGCGAGGAGATTCTTGAATCTGAGCCGAAAATGGAAGATATCGATCCAGAGTTTATGCCGAAAGACGATGAAGGTGACATAAAGCTACCGCCCGAGCATGATTTAAATCAAGAACAAAACCGAACGTTAACTGCCGAGGAAATCGCTGAAGAGAAATGGCATCAAGAGGCGCACGACGCCGTCATGGAGTCCATCAAGACGCATGCGCAAAAGCGCAAAGAACACCACGAAAGAAAACAAAAGATGCTCGATAGAGAAGCTAGAGAGCGAGATAGAATCGCCGAGAGACAAATAAAGGTATACGAAAGGGAACTCGAACGTGAACGCGAGCATCCTTTGAATAAAGCGTACGAAATGAGACGCGCTGAGCGCGACGCTGCGAGAAAACGGGTCAACGATATCGCCGCGCAATACGACCGCATTCTCGAAGTTGATGAGAAACGCCAAGTTGCAAAAGATATGATGCTTATTCACGCCAGCGAAAAGAAGGACCCCGAAGAAGAACAAGATGAAGAGATCAATATTGACGCCGAGTCAAAAATTGAACACAGCGAGGCCCGTGAAAACGAGCTCGAGAAAATGTCCGAACTCGAAAAGATGCCAGTCACGGAACCAAATGTCGTCGACGACATCTCATCAAACGATGGTGATAAGAAGAAGAAGAAGAAGAAGGAGACCATTTCCAATCTCTTGGCAGACAACTTCGGTGCCTTCCTTTCCTTGGCGTTCGTCGTCCTCTTCCTCGTCGTCCTCGCGCTCGTACGCAGGCGAAGAAGAAAGAAAATCTTGCTCGCGGCGAATCGAGCGTATGCCGAAGGCAGAAGTTTTATCGTGTAATACCACCACAACCACTACCACCAACTCGCGCACACGCCGCCCAAAACTGCTCGTCCACTCACCCACGCGAAGGAGTCGTATTTTTTCTCGCTTCTTCTCCTCGCCCGTCGTGTGACAATATTATCTTTCTTTTCTTCTTTCTTTTCTTCTTTGGAGGAAATCAAAAAAGCGCTAAACATTTTCAACCTCTTTTCATCGATAAGGAGGAGGAACTCAAAGGTCTCGCTGTTCTGTGCGACGCGTCGTCATGTCTGTCTCGGCGTCTGCGACGGACCAGGCCAAGGCGGCTCGCGTCGCATCTCGTCAGCTTCAATCTCTCTCGACGTCCGAGCGCGATCGGCTGTTGAAAAACATCGCGTCGTCGTTGGAAAAGAATGCATCGGAAATAATGCGATCGAACGCGGAAGACATCGAGGCCGCGACGAACAGCTCGGACGTGGACCAAAACCTCGTCGCGCGGTTAAAGTTGTCCTCTCAAAAGATCGCGAACTTATCGAACGGATTGCGCGCGCTGAGCGAGATGGAGGAACCGATCGGGAAAGTTTTGGAGAGAACAGAAATCGCGAACGGGTTAGACCTGAGCAAAGTGACGAGTCCGCTCGGTGTGTTGCTGATTATCTTTGAGAGTCGCCCGGACGCGCTCGTGCAGATATGCGGTTTGTGCATACGAACGGGGAACGGGTTGCTCTTAAAAGGTGGGAAGGAAGCGTCCAAGTCGAACAGATGTTTGCACGAAATCATCGTGAAAGAATTCGATAGATTTAACGTCGATCGAGCGTGCGTGAGTTTGATTACCGGACGGGAGGAGATTAAAGAGTTACTAGGTTTACACGACGTGATTGATTTGTGCATTCCGAGAGGCGGGAACGCACTCGTGACTTACATCCAGAATAACACGAAGATTCCAGTCTTAGGACACGCGGACGGAGTGTGTCACGTGTATTGCGACAAGGATTTGGACGCAAAGAAAGCGTGCGAGATTATCGTCGATTCGAAGACAGATTATTGCGCCGCGTGTAATGCAATGGAGACGTTGTTGATTCACGAGGATTTAGTTAAAGTAAAGGAGCACGAAAAGTTGTTGGGGGCGTTGAAAAAAGCAGAGGTTGAGTTGTTCGGCGGCGATCGAGCGAGTAAAGAGTTGAACTTGCCTTTGTGCGAAAAGAAGAGGTTGGAGTACGGGAGATTTGCGTGCACCGTGGAAATCGTGAAAAACATGGACGAAGCGATCGATTACATTCATGCGAATGGGTCGTCACACACGGATTGCATTTTAACGATCAACCCTTTGACGGCGGAGCAATTTTTACAAAGAGTCGACTCGGCGTGTGTGTTTGCAAACTGCTCGACGCGATTTAGCGACGGTTTTAGATTCGGTTACGGCGCAGAGGTTGGTGTTTCGACGTCTCGAATCCACGCTCGAGGTCCAGTCGGCGTGGACGGTCTTTTAACCACCCGATGTCTCATGCGAGGACACAACCAATCTGTGAAGAAAGACACCGGGGTGGAATACACGCATAAAAAAATGAAAACCATCGGGTTAGGTAAGGGCGTCGAAACGCGCGAGAAAGCGTTGCAAGGGTTGAAGTTTGCGACTACGTTCATCACAAACATCTTGATGATCATGACTGCGATTAATAAAACTAAGACACCACCGAAAAAGGACGAGAGCAACGACAAAAATTTCCCTACCCGCGGGAGGAAGAGATAAGCGCGCGCCGGACGGGACGCTGTACTTTTCGAGAAGAGATGGAGAGAGTTAGAGAGAGAGAGAGAGTTAGAGAGCGAAATAAACAAGCGTAGCATCTGGTCATGTGTACTCGACGAGTCGAACTGCTCTTACTTTTATTTCTTTGCGAAGAAAACAACCGCGTCACTCGCCTCCTCTCTTGTATTACGCCATGCCGTACGTCTTTCCCCAAGCGCCAAGCACACACACACAAAATCCTTCACAAAAAGTCGTCGCACACACCATTTTTAAAAGGTCCCGGGACTTTGCCTGCCCGTCTCTTTCGCGACGCGAGAAAGAGAAAGAGAGAGCGGGGGTCAGAGCGGCGTCATGATCCACTTCGCCCTTCTCTTCTCCAAGCAGGGTAAGATTCGTCTCTCGAAGTACTACGAGCCGTATTCCCAAGCTTCTCGTCTCAAGCTTCAGCGCGACGTCATGAATCTCGTCATCCCACGTCCGTCTCGCTTGTGCAACGTCGTCGATTACAAAACGTACAAGTTGGTGTACAAACGATACGCGTCTCTCTACTTCGTCTTCGCGGTCGACGCGGACGACAACGTCTTACTCGCGCTGGAAAAGATTCAACGCTTCGTGGAAATATTGGACGGGTACTTTGGTAACGTCTGCGAATTGGATTTGATTTACCAATTCACAAAGGCGTATTACGTCTTGGACGAAGTCTTCGTCGCCGGAGAGATGCAAGAAAGCTCGAAACGCTTAGTCGCGCGGCTGGTCAACGAACAAGACGCACTCGTCGAACAAATGAAAGTCCAAGACGAATAATACTACTCATAATAACAACACGATGGTAATACGTAGTATACTACTACTACTTTTCTTCGACGAGCAAAACCACAAAAATAGAGTAGATAGAAACCAACAACGCGGATGATTACGCGACTTCGGCGAACACGTGCGAAGGCGGCGTGCGCCTCGACGTCTCGTCTTCCGCGTTCGACGAAGCGAGAGGGTAAACGAAGATGAATCGAGATTTCTGAGAGAAGACACACGCGTTGTTGTTGTTGTTGTTGTTGTACCATCAGTAGCACTCATCACGAAAGGAGTAGTATAGTATTCCTACACGCACCGCACTTCGAGTCGTCGTTTCAACGCGGGGGAGCCTTTTCGACGCGTCAGACGATGAACCAATATGTATCGAATCTGTATAGTCTTTAGATGAAGTTTTAATAATCTATATAGTATACTATAGACTAATTACATACATTTAACGACGATGGTTTTTGCGTTGTTGTTCCCGCTCTCTTCTTTTCCCTTTCGTTATTATTAAAAACGTTTCTGTGTTGTTTTTTCTTCACAAAAAAGGGACGCATATCATTTGTGTACCAAAATGCCCCCACGCGCCACGAGGCGTCGTAGTGTGCATCCCTCGTCGTCCTCGTTGTGTGCTGGTAGTGGCACGCGGCGCGCGGCGCTTTCGGACGCCTCGAATGTCGTCGTCGCGGACGTCACTTCTTCGCGTCCGAATCATCATCATCGTCAAAAAAGAATCGCAACAACAAACGGGAGGAAAAAAAATGCTCATCGGGACCTCGACGACGACGTCCAGCAAAAGGGACGACGCATCATCGCGAAGGAGAGAAAAGAGGGAGTTTTTTTGTTGGACGCGCTGCTCGACGAACTGGACGGTGACTGTGCGTTGTAGTATTCTTCCCACGCGACGTGTATATCGTTTTTCCTCTTCTTCACACAAAACGCGTTGTTCGATGAGAGAGGGGGGACATGTCGACCTCTCTTTTTCCCCTTAGAAAAAAAAGAGTCTTCGATACAAAAACTGACCATCAATTTTTTTACATCCATCCTCTTTTATTATTATTATTATTATTATTACATGTATTATTGTTATTATTATTATTCTGACGACGACGACGACGACGACGACGATGATGATGATGATGATGATGATGATTGGTATTGTCTCAATAATAATCGACACGATTGGTTGACCACGACGAAACGTCGACGACACCATAATAATAGTCGCGAAAAGGATAGAAGAGATACGCGAGCGCGTCCTCGAGGCGGAGAAGAAAGTGGCGAAACAATTCGCACAACACTCGAAAAAGTTGAGCAAAATCGCGAGGCGGAAGCGCGCGGCGGATGTGAAAGGGTACGAGGAAAGCGCGTTCG
Source organism: Bathycoccus sp. SAG2 (assembly GCA_009618095.1). Classification (NCBI taxonomy): domain Eukaryota; kingdom Viridiplantae; phylum Chlorophyta; class Mamiellophyceae; order Mamiellales; family Bathycoccaceae; genus Bathycoccus; species Bathycoccus sp. SAG2. The sequence goes on along the minus strand of VIAT01000003.1, from coordinate 54,999 downwards.
TCGCGGCGAGGAAGGAAGTTGCGGAGTTGATTTTTAGGAGGGAAGAAGAAGAAGAAGAAGAAGAAGGTGCGGATGGGGAGGAAATGCGAGGGAAAAAGAAGAGGAAAACGAGTAGTAGTAGAGAAGATGGTTCGGGAGGAGAAGAAGAGGAGGAGGAGAGAGCGGGCGATGCTTCAGCTCCAGCGCCTCCTCTGGTAGATGCGGTAGCCGAGACGGCTGCAACGAGCGTAGAGGAGACGACGGTTATCGAGACGATGGTTGGAGAGGAGAATAAGGAAAAGAGCGAGGTAGAAGAGGTGGATGAATTTTACGAACCAGCGCTTGTTTTGAAAACGGATTCTGGGACGGAGGTAGATCTGACGAAGCTCCGAAGCTCCAAAGACGTCGCTCCGGAGATGGGAGGGTACTTAAAGAAATTACAACAGCAGTTGAGCATTCTTTTGGGCGGCGGAAATCGCACGTCGGATTGATGATGATGGGACGCGTGAATTCTTTTTCAGGAAACTCGATGTACTGCTATATAATACAGAGAATAATACGCGACGATATTTCTTTTAGCACAGCTTTTGAATAATTACTATTTCATTTACTAGTACAGTCAACAAACGCGTTACGCCGATAAAGTGCCTTTCGAGGACGCGACTGCCCCTGCGCGCCTCGGATCGATCGATTTGCACTGTTTCAAACACGTTCCAAACGCTCTCATGGCGGCTTCTGCTAAATCTTTATCCGTCGACCCTTTTTCTTTGGTGACCACGTGCACGGTCATCTGTCCGTTGAAAGTTACGGACATAAACAAATGTTCGACCATCTCGCAACTCAAATCACCGATCGAATCGCCCGCGAAATCTAAATCGTACCCCAAATACGGACGGTTCGATAAGTCCATGATCACTTCCACTTCGCTTCCATTCACGGAAGCGGAACCACTGCCCATCCGGTTACATCCAGCTTTGTTCCCCAACGCTTCGTTCAAACACTGGCCGACGGTGATGGCGACGTCTTCAGTCGTGTGGTGGTCGTCAATCCAAGTATCTCCAGACGCCACGCATTTGAACGTGCCAAATTCTGCAGTTTCCGCTAATGCGTTGAATAATCCGTCTAACGTTTCGATGCCCGTGGATATTTCTACGGAACCATTCGTTCCGCCATTCTTATCCAAATCCAACGCGACGTCGATGCTCGTCTCTTTGGTACTTCTCGCTCGACTCGCCGCTCGACTACTGCTATTGTCGCTGCCGCTCGTTTCGCTACCGTCGTTTCCTTCGATTTCGTCCATAAATTTCCTCAGACACCTCGCGAAACTTTTAAACGTCGCCTCGACGATGTGATGCGCGTTATCGCCTCGGTGTTTCTCCAACCGAATGGTTAATCCGGAATGTTTCGCCACCTCTCGAAAAAACGTCTCCGTGTATACCGTGGGATACGCGCCAATGTGCGACCGATTCCTCCGTCCGTACGGCGCTAACGAAAATGTTTTAAGCTCTCCATTTTTATCCGAATCGAACTGTTCGATTAAACACGACGCGTACGCTTCATCTAACGGCGCTGCGAACCTCGTCCCGTTCGTTCGTCCGTTCGCGGCGAACCCGACCCGTCCTTCCGAGCAGAGCATGTATTTCAACGCTTTTCCCAACGCTTCGCCCGCCGCCGTAAATGTCGCCTCCGCGTCTTCATCCGACGCGTATTTCGCCGTGTCCGTTTCGCATTTAATCATCTTCCTTTTTTCGTTGCCGGGGTCCGCCGTTTCTGTGTGTTCCTTCTCCACTTGAACCGAAACCCCGAGCTGCGCGTGCGTCGTCAACTGGTCGATCATGTGGTCCAAGAACGGTTGTCCCGTTGCAATCGTGCCTCTTTTCCCCAGGTTCTCGATCTCGCTCGTCGCCCACAGCGTTGCCACGTTCGACGGCGTCGACGCGCCGAGACCGACGGCAAAGAGTTGTTCTTGTCTCGTCGCCTTTTGTTTTGCGTCGTCGCTCGCCGCGGCGGCGGCGGCGGACACCGCGCACTTCTTCTCATCGCGCGTTCGTCTCCCTTTTCGTCGTTTTTGCACAGCAGTCAAAGTTTCCCATTTTTTGCGGCTTTGATTTTGACACATCATCGGTCGCATCATCGTCGTCGTCGTCGTCGTTGTCATCGTCATCATCTTCTTCTCTTCTTCTTCTTCTTCTTCTTCTTCTTCTTCTTCTTCTTTTCTTCGTCGTCTGAATCGTCTTTGGTGTGCTCGGTCGTGTTGTTATGCGAGAGAGCGGAAAGAGAGAGAAGAGGTATAGTGTTTGCTCCAAAATGTGTCGATTGGAATCCATTAAATTTATCCATTATTTTGTGTGTTTTCATTCCCCATTATATATAACGATATGCCGCCGCCACTCCCAGCGACGACGACGAGGTCGTCGTTCGCTTTGTCGCCGAGGAGTCTTCGACAGAAACCCGCCGGCAAGAAGACGACTCTCCCCTGGTCGTCTTTTGGTGTCTCGAGAAGACGACAAAAGCTTTTGCGAACGACTTTGACGATTTCGACGCGAGAGAAAGAGGACGAGATTGGAAAGGAGAGGCAAAGGTATGTGTGTACGCGTGCGTCGTCGTCCGAACCGGAAAAAGACTTTGGAGAAAACGGAGAGCGAAGAACGACGACGACGACGACGACGACGACGACCCAAGGAGGAGGAGGAAGAAGTCGACGACGACGACGGGATGTTAATGTCGTCGTCTTTGCGACGGCGGGCTCGTCGATGATGATGATGGCGCTCGGCGCGAACTTTCTCGGTGTCACGTCTTTGGTATTGAGCAAAAATTTTGAAGGTTTCGCGAGAGACGCGCGCTTGGACGTCGTGTACGCCGTCAACGGGTACCGGCGAGAAGTGAACGAAGAGAAAGGATACGAGTTTTTGTTCCCGAACGAATACCTGGCGGACCAAACGGTCGCGGAGAGGAAGGCGAGGAGACGAGCGAAAGCGTTAGACGCGCCGTCGTTGCGAAGGAAGAAGAAGAGCACTACGGGCGAACCGGAGAGCGCATTCGGCCCGATGGGAACGAACGGCGAGGAAAATATGAGCGTCATCGTGCAACCGTCGATAAAAGGATTCGATTTAAGTGAGTTTGGCAACGCGGAAGAGCAAGCAAATTGGTTGTTAGAGAACGTGTTGGCGCGACCCGGGTCGGGAAAAGAGGCGACGTTGGTCTCCGCCGGCGAAACCGTAAAGAACGGAATTACGTATTTCCAATTCGAGTACACGATTAAAACGGTGAATTGGCACAGGAGAAATGTCTCGGTGTTTGCACAAAATAAGAAAACCGGGGACGTCTACACGTTCGTCGCGCAGTGTCCGATAGAAAGATGGGATGACATGGGTGAGAAATTCCGTACGTCGGCGAACTCGTTTCGCATATTCCCTCCGAAACCGCCGAGCTTTTAAATGCGAGTCACACAGTTGGTACCGTACCAGTGGTATGGTACCATGGTACTTTAGGTAGTAAAACAATAGAAATAGAAGCACTTCCTAGTATGCTGTTGTGTCTTTAGTAAGTCTTTAGTAGATTTTTTACTTACTTGTTCAATTCTTCGACGAGCGAAACTAATAACCCGACGCCGTAGCCCGTGCCTCTTCCGCTGTCGTGCGTGGATGGACCGGCCATGTCCACGTGTAACCACTTCCCGCCTTTCTCTTTCCACTCGTCGTCGATGTGGTTGTACACAAACTGCGCGGCGCAGGACGATTGCGCGTTTGCTCTATTTTTTACGCTGTTTTTCATATCAGCAACTTTCGATTCAAATTCAGAGCAGAAAAATTCTGGCGCGAACGGCAACGGATGCGCCAAATCGCCCGAAACTTTACCACACTTGACGGCTAACGACTCAAAGTCGTCGTCGTTGCAAACGATACCGGAAAATTTCGAGCCAGTGGCAACCATTTGTGCGCCAGTTAAGGTGGCCATGTCGATTAAATGCGTCGCGTTCAAAGTCTTCGACGCGTACGAGACGCCGTCGGCTAAGACCAATCGACCTTCGGCGTCGGTGTTGTTCAATTCAACCGTCTTACCAGCGTAAGATGTGATGACGTCATCGTTCCGGATGGCACCAGAACCGATGGCGTTTTCGGCGACGCACATGAGCAACTCTAACGGTTGTTTCAAAGTAATCGTGCCTTCCAAGGAACATTTCGCCAACGCTTCAAACGCGCCCAGCATAGCCGCAGCGCCACCCATATCAGCTTTCATCCCTGGCATGGAACCGCCAACTTTCAAGGACAATCCGCCGGTATCGAAAGAAATACCTTTACCAACGAACGCAATTGGTCTCTCCGACGCGTCCACGCCTTTCGGAACGAACGTCAAGCGAACCAACGCCGGTTCTCTCCCATCCGTGGCTGCCGATTGACCGACGGCCGCGATGCATCCCATCCCGTCCCGTCTCAACTCTTTATCTCTCCAAACTTGCGTCTTCACTCCGTTCGTTCGTTTCGCCGCCGCCATGGCTTCATCCACCATCCCTTGCGGATCCATGCTCGTCGGTGGCGTGTCTACCATGCGACACGCGAGTTCGACGCCTTCGCTGATTGCTTTCGCTTTTTTCGCCGTCGCTTCCGACGCGCCTCGTAACACCACCACCATCGGTTCCTGTTTCGTTTCCTCGTCTCCTTTCTTCTCTCCTCCAGATTTACTTTTCATCGAAAACACCGGATACGCTCTCGTCAACGCGGTCACCAAACTTCCAAAATCGTTTTCGTCGTCGCTCGCGACGACGACGCGTCTCGTCTTCCCGGCGTCGCCGCACGTACTTTTCGCGATCTCTTGTAATCCGTGCGCTCCTGACGTGTCGTTGTGTCTCGAGACGTGCGTCGGCAGCGCACCGATTGCGATTTCTTGCACCACCGCTTTAGCATTATTCTCTTTGTTGTTGTTGTTGTTGTTGTCTCCTCCTTTCCTCGTGCCGGTGGCGATGACGACGCTCGACGCTTTGTCCTTCTTCGCGCCATCGAGGAACGCGTCGATCACCGATTTCGTCTTTTCGTCGATGCAGCAGTTTTCGCCTTTCATCAACTCGACGTCTAAAACGTCTCTCAGCGCCGCGGGTTTCCCGACGAAGCTCAGGCGGTCGAACAGTTGTCTCTTATCGTCCCCGAACAATTTTGTTGTGTTCGATGATGAATCATCGATTGGAATCTCGAACGACAGGTTCGTCTGGACCGAAGAAGAAGAAGACGGTTTCGTCGCGTGGTACCGCCCACCAGGACCACCCCCTCCTCCCGACGAGGACATTTTGATCGCTCTCAAAGTCGTCCTCCTCCTGCGAAAAGAAAGACCAACAACAACACAACCGGGAGTTTTTGTCGTCACCACTCGGGAGCGAAGGAGCATGTAAAGAGAGAGAGAGAGAGAGAGAGAGAGAGAGAGAGAAGAAACGCTTTTGTAAAAATACGAGGCTTTCTTATCGCAGATCAAGTAGTTACTCTGAAAACAAAAGCTCTTTTCTGAAAGCTGATAATAGATCACTCTCTCACAGGGTTTGACTCGCGACAAATACGTGTATCGAATCTCGTACTAATAAGACTTTTTGAAGACGACAAAACTTTTTTAAAGAAAGAGAGAGAGAAAAAAAAAAAAGAGAGAGAGAACACAATTCCAAACCCTAAACCCTACACACACATGAAAATGCGACATTTTTTGTATATCTAAAGAAGAAGAAGGTGGGAACGGATGCGCGCGCGCGCTCTCTGTAGTAGTAGTACTCCTCCTCTTCACAAAGCGCTGTGTGTTGTTGGTAGATGATCATGTTGGGGACGACGATTCAGACGACGACGACGACGGCGGCGGCGGCGGCGGCCCCGAAGACGACTACTACTGCGACGACTGTACGGTCGACAATGAGAAGCCGAAGGAGACGAAGGACTTTGACGATACAGATGACCAACAACACCGCGAAGAAAAACACCGACACTATGAGTACTCACGACGACGACGCGAAAAAAACGACGAAGAAGAAGAAAACGACGAAAACACTCGGCGTGGCCGCGCTCGCGGCGTGCGCGGCGATGCACTGCAACGACGCCTCCTTTGCCTCAGATCCAAGTGGTGGGTTTCTCTCTGGTGGGTCGGACCACCCGAACACGATGATGATGATGATGATGATGTCTCACACAGATGTCTCCGAGGCGATATCGCAAACGTCCATGGCGGGCGAAGACATTCCGTTCTGGGCAAACATGGCAAAATACGCTCGGTTTTCCATTTCAATCATGGTTGGATTCGCGTACATGTTCGCGCGTCCAGTCGCGAAGCTTCTGAAAGAACCCAAGACGGCGGCGCTCGTCGTCTTGGCCGGATACGGCGGATTCGAATTCATCAAGTTTACGATAACGGAGATGTTAGCGATGAACGATCCAGAAAGCCTTTTGTGATGAGTCGTGTTGCGTATCATCGTTGTGTCGTCATCAAAAAGCACACGTCATCACGTAGTCATAATAGCGAGAGTGATTTTGATGGTGCGCACATCTCCGGGTGTGCCTCCGTCGTCACCGTGTAAAACACCACCACCAACACCACTACACCACCACCGCGCGCCTCGTCGTCGTCGTCGTCGTCTCGTTCTTTTCATTCGTCGTATTAATTAAACACCATTAGACCAGTTCTTAAATTAAGTGTTTATGGTATCAAATGAAACCATAAACACCTTTTTTTGGCAACTTCAGTTGGAAGATCAGTTGAAATGAACAAACTGATCTTTTCCATATAAATTCTATCAGTTGAAACTGATAATTTGGCCATTTTTCAGTGAGGGGAATTTTGAGTTTAATGTATCACTAGGGTTTAGAATAGGGTTTAGTTGACACCTTAAAAAAACAGCTAATTTAAGAACTGGTCTTAAAATGTCGTCACAAATGAATGATGACGGACGACAAAAATTCACTACTAAAAAACACTACTACTCGTACTAAAAAGAATAATAATAAACCGATCGAAACCATCGCGGTGTTGGTTGCCATGGAGGCGGAGGCCGCGCCGTTGGTGTCGTTGTTAGGTTTGAAGCCGTGTCCGAAATCGCATCGTCACGCGCCTCTTCCATCCGTCGTGAGGAGCGGCGCGATGAATTTGATGATTGATTCTTCTCAAAGGGAAAATGACGACGACGACGATGGCGGCAAAAAAAATGTGCAACAAAAACAGAAGAAGAGATGCGAGGTAGTGGTCGCGACGTGCGGCGCCGATAGCACGCACGGCGTCGATTCAGTCGGCACGGTGAATGCAGCCTTGTGCGCGTACGAGATTTTGAAAACGCACGAACCAGACGTGCTGATAAACGCCGGCACAGCCGGTGGATTTCGAGAGAAAGGGGCACGCATCGGAGACGTGTTTCTCGTCGACGAGGTGAAATATCACGACCGACGGATACCGATACCGACGTTTACGAAGTACGGCGTCGGCGCGATACGCACGGCAGAAACACCAAACATGCGAAAGACACTGAAAGATTTGAAATGTGGGGTGTGCTCCACGGGGAACTCGTTAGACGCGACGGAAGTGGACCGGGAGATGATGTCGCGCAACGACGCGAGCGTGAAAGAGATGGAAGCCGCCGCGGTGGCGAAAGTGTGCGAGATGTTCGACGTGCCGTTCGTGTGCGTGAAAGCAATCACCGATATCGTCGACGGACCACACGCGGCAGAAAAAGAATTCCTGGAGAATTTAGCCATGGCTGGAAAACGGTTACAAGAAACCGTGCCGAAAGTGTTGGAGTTTATGCGCGGGAAGACCGTCGCCGACCTGTAACGCAAAGTATTTTCTTTGCAAAGTCGAAGACCTTCGAATAATGAGGGAGGCGCGCCGCGACGGTGATATTTGAACACAGCGATATGAGCACCATGTATTTGAGCACACTCTTCTTTAGCGCGAGAATACTACTACTAGATACTACTACTACTACTACTACTACTACTTAGAGTTGTTGTTGATGATGATGATGATGATAATAATAATAATAATAATAATAATAATAATAATAATAGTTCTACTTTATACAAGTCCAGACCAAGATCACATTTCGAATTGGATCGGATCCGATTTTTTTCATCTCTTCCGCCTCTTATTAATCCCCGTGTCGGGAAGAATAAAAAAAGAGAGTCACGCGCCGCGCTTAGTTCTTAATGAGTTCTTAATGAGTTCTTGGTGTCCTCTTCTCTCGTTTCTTCTTCCGTCGGCGCGTCCCACGTGGTCGTGCCTCCTTTCGAGTAGTAATACCTCCGCTCCTCGAAATCGACCCATCGTTGCCACCCGTTGCCTAACGAGATCCCATCCGTCTGCTCGTCGATGTCTTCCGTGACAAAAGCATCGTCGTCTTCGTTGTTGTTTTTCGCGTTGTTGTTTTTGCCAGACGACCCTCTCGCGCCGCCGCAGCACGAATCGAACATTGGTGGTGCGCGCGGGTCTACTTCTCTATTATTATGTCGCGCGTCGCTTTTTCCACGCGTCTTCGATCCAAATTTTGGTCGACCAATATAAGACCCTAAATATTAACACCTTAAACCCTTAAACACTTTTCCTTGTAACGAACTTGCAACAAAAAGTCTTTTGTATCGTCACACACACAGAGAGAGACAGAGAGAGAGACAGAGAGAGAGACAGAGAGAGAAACAGAAAAATGAAAGAGAAGAAAGGAACGACAACGTCTCGGAGGAAAACGCCATTGACGTCTCGTTCTCCAAAAAAAGCAGCATCGGGAGGAGGAGGAGGAGCCAAACAAGCGAACGAATTGGAGAAGAGTCGATGTGATGATGACGATGCGTTTTCGGATGCAGACGAGGAGGAGGAGGAGTCGTCGTCGGAGGAGTCGTCGTCGTCGGAAGAGAAAGAGAAAGAGAAAGAGACGACGATGCTCGCGGGGTTTCTCTCGAACGTGGTGAAACTGCTGGAAACGAGAGACGGCATCGATAAGACGCTCAAAACGATCAAATACGGCGCCGTGTTGAGCGCGTTGATGTTGACAACGAGAAGGAACGATGAGAGAGCGTTTTATTATTTTAACGACCAAAGTCGCCGCCGGGCGGCGGAAGAACGCGAACGAAGCGCGAACAGGTTGCGGAAATTGGCGAAATCATTATCGATCTCTCGAGGATCGTTACGAGTGGGGAAGTTTTTGAAGTTTTCGATGCAATGCCGAGAACATTTGGTGTTGTCGAGAACGAACACTACCGACGCGGAATATAGACGGCGGCACGCTTTGGAATTTCTCGCCTATTTTATGGAAGCGGCGTATTATTTCTTGGAGCAAGGAGTGTGGTTACAAAACGTCGGCGCATTTAGGTCGAACGATCCCGTTAAACGAAAGAAGTTGAAGCAGTTGGCTTTGCGAGTGGAGTTTTTCATGTACGCGACGTCGATACCGTTGCGGGTGGCGGAGTGGCGAGACATTCGTCGGATGGAAAAAGCGACGCGCGTCGAGGAAAAGAACGAAGCCGACGCGTGCGAAAAAAATGCGTCGACGAGCAAACGGTTCCTCTCGTTTATTTCGTCGCCGCAAAAGACAAAAACACGCGAAGAAATAAAACGAGATCTGATACGGAAAGACGAAATGGAGTTCGCGAAAGCAAACGCGGTCAAGTCGATAGCGAAGGATTCGCTAGATTTAGTTTTAGTGACCTCGGATTTAGAGTGGATTCATGAACGACGCGTGAGAGACGCGATCGCGAACGAGTGGGTGTATTCAGCGCTCTCCTTGAGTTCTGCGTTGATTTCCATTTCCAAGTTATGGGCGAAAACGTTGCGCGTGTAATAAAAGAAATAAAATTGTACTCTTCCCAAGTCGGGATGCGTGTATTTACAAAAAATTTTAAATAATACTGTACGTGTAAGAATATAGAGAATACTACTACTACTACCACTGCACACGACTTTTCCAGTTACTTTTTCACCGCGTCTTTAAAACCCTTCCCGGCACTAAAACTCGGGTACGCCGACGCTGGAATTTTCAACGGTTCTCCAGTCGCCGGATTTCTCCCTTCCCTCGCCGCTCTCATTTTCCGTTCAAACGTCCCGAACCCGGTCAAAGTGATCTTCTCCCCGGCGGCGACCGACGCCGTGACGACGCCCAACGCCGCGTTGATAACATTCTCCGCGACTTTCTTCTCCACATTCGCGGCTTTAGCGACTGCATCCACGAACGCTTTCTTGTTGATGGACGCAACCGCGGAGTACGGTCTGCTTTTCGAAGCGACGACAATTTCAGAGGAAGAGAGGTATAATCTCAAAGCGTCAGTTTCGAAAGAGTAGAAAAAAACACCAACGCAACAACGCAAACGCGCAAACAGAGAGACGCATTTACGCACGCACGCTCGGGTGAAGAGACCTGAGGTCTCTTTTTTCCGAAACGTCAAGTCGTGGGACAGAAGAAACGCTTTCGTCGTTTCGGCGTTGGTCACGAACAAAAGCGTGTCCACGTAAACAACAACAACAACAACAAATGGTTTTTCATTTTCCCGCCATTCTTTTCCAATTCTTCGAAAGAATTGAAGAAGATTTCAAAAAATTCGATCGATCACGAGAGAGACTCGAATGATGCATCTCTCTCTCCTCTCTCGTACCTGCAGTTTGATCCTCCTCGCGCTTTTGGTGCGACTGCGGCGACGGTGTTTTTAAATTGGTGTTTCAGCGCTGTTTTCGAGGCGACGAAGCCGGCGTATCGAGCAATGGCGGACATCTCTGTGAGTGAGTCAGTGTATAGAGTCGAGTGCGTTTTCTTCTTCTTCTTCTTCAAAAGAGAGTCTTTTTTCTGTGTCGAATTGGAAAGAGTTTTAAAAAGAGACGGAGAGAAAGGTCAGAGTTCCACCCACCCAAAGAAAGCGTCGTCGTCGTCTGTTTTGCGAGAGAGAAAGAGTTCGATGAAAAAAAGCGAATGAATAAAAAAGCGCGCGAGAGAGAGAGACGCACCTATTATATCGAAGCGAAAAGGAGTCTTCTCGCGCGCTCTTCGACGCATATAAAATGATGTCTCTCAGTAAGTGTGATGAGAGAGACTTTCTTTTTTGGGAGAGAGAGAGACCCAAAAAAAAATGGTGAAAAATGTTGTGTTTAGGGTATTGGAGTTTCCCGGGAAAAAGATATGCACAAAAACACGTTCGATGAGAGTCGTCTCGGCCTTCGGGATGATCTCTCTCTCTCTCTCTCTCTACAAAACTCTTTCGTCACAAACACACCACCACCACCACCACCACCACCACCGTCCAATACGACGACGACGACGACGACTCATCGGAAGAAAGTCCTCTCACGGAAGAAGAAGAAGAAGAAGAAGAGAGAAAGAGCGTTGCGTTTTCCTTCTTGTGGTGGTCTTTTTTTGTCTTCTTCTTGTTTTGTGTTGTTGGCCTGTGTTGTTATTACGCATCCAATTCGTTTTTGGTGAGACGGATTGAATGGCCTTCAGCAGCGCCGCGTCGACTTCGCACACCTACCACCAAAACCACCAAAACCACAACAGAAGGACGACGACGACGAGTAGGAAAATGATGAGTGCGATGATGATGATGAGGTCGCTGACGAGGCGAAGAGCGACGACGAGAGCGATGATGATTCGCGCGGGGGCGAACAATGAGTCGAAATCGTTCTTTTCTGGGGCGGAGAGGAAGGAAAGCGAGACTGCTGCGCGCTCGGCTGGTGGAAACCACGAAGACAGAGTGTGGAGAAGCGCGCGGAGGAACGCGTCGACGTCGGTTTCGCACTCCGCGAGAATGACGACGACGACGACGTCGTCGTTCGGGACACACAGGAGTGGGAGAACCGTGAAAGCTATCAACCACCCGGAGTCAAAATCGAGATCCGCGACGACGACGTCGTGGAACGGGTACGCGGCGAACGCCGAGTTCGTCGGCGAGGAGGAGGAAGACGACATGCGACAACAACGAGTGAGAAAGACGCAATCACTGACAAAGCAAGCGCGACGGTATAAAAATGATGATTTCACGTTTACGGGTGAAATACATCGAATTACGTTTCACGCCGCCGATACGGGGTATACCGTCGCGAGAGTTTTGTGCTCGGATCAAGATACCCTGAAACAACTCCCGAAAGGCGCTTTAACGAAACCGAACAGACGACCGAAGAAAGGACAAAAAGAACCGCCGGCGACTATAACGGTCGTTGGAGAAATGCCGAACGTTGGCGTCGGACAGACGTTGAAACTGAGCGGGTATTGGCGATCGAACCCGAAATTCGGTGTAGAATTCGTCTCCACGAAACCGGCGGAAATGTGCGTCCCGAGTGACGAACGAGGCGTGATTGCATACCTCTCTAGCGGCATCTTACCAGGGTGCGGACCAGCTACGGCGGAGAAAATAGTCAAGTATTTTGGTGGCAAAGAAACCTTAGCGACGCTGGATTCCACAGACGGAGCAAAACTGTTAACCAAGGTCCCGGGCATAGGTGCGAAAACCGCCGTGAAATTGAAAAACAGTTGGGACGAGTCGAGCTCAACGCGGAAAGCGACGTCGTTTTTAACCGAAGAGTTAGGCGCTTCGACGCTGATTGCGAGACGGGCGAGTTTGAAGCACGGCTCTCAAACTGAAATGAGAGTAAAAGCGGACCCGTTTAAAGCTTTGAGCGATATTAAAGGATGTTCGTTCCACCACATCGATGAAATCGCCGCTCGTTTGAAAAAATCACCGGACGATCCTTCGCGTCTCGGCGCCGCCATGCGCTTCGCGTTACAACGAGTAGCACAATCTGATGGTCACGCGTACATGACGTGGCCGACGTTGAAAGATCGTGCTAGAAAATTATTAGGTAATACGGGCGCTTTAATGCCAGACGAGGTATTCGTCGAAGCTGCGAAAACGGCGAGGAACTGCGGAGACATTTTCGTTTGTCAAAATTTCTCCAACGGCGAGTTTGGCGCAAAGACCCCCATCGCATCTTTAGCGCAATGGAACGACGAGACACATGTGTTTCATGGTAGCTTGCACGACTGCGAAAAATCAATCGCAGATGACTTGTTGAGACGGTTTAGCAGACCTAAATTTAGAGTCGACGAAGCTCGAGTCGCGAAATGGCTCGCGCTCACCGCGGAGAAAGAAAGCTGGGGCCAACCAGGGTTATCTCAAAAGCAGTTGGAGTTTTTGAACGTAGCGTTAACGTCTCCGTGTGTCGCGTTAACCGGTGGTCCTGGTACGGGTAAAACCTTTGCAACGCACGTCATTGTTCGTTTAATGCGCGCGATGGGAAAAACCGTCGTCATGTGCGCGCCAACCGGACGCGCCGCGCAACGCATGGCGGAGATGGGCAACGCCAATCGATCGATGATGAACCCGTTACAATCGAGTACGATCCATCGTTTGTTAGAGTTCAAAGACTTTTCTTCACAAGTGGATAGTACTACCGATAGTATCGACTCGAATGGCGCGGGAGATGATGTCTCGGCCGCGGGCGTTGATGATTCGAACGTGTTGAGTTTCAAAGGCGTCTTTGCGAGGAATCGAGCGAACCCGTTGGATTGCGACGTGGTGGTTGTCGACGAGGCGTCCATGTTAGACGCGCCTTTATGTGCAGCCTTATTAGATGCGATCCCACCGAAAGCGCAGTTAATCATCGTCGGCGATGCCGATCAGCTCCCTTCCGTTGGACCAGGTGCAGTGTTGAGAGACGTGATTGCTTCGGGAATGTGCCCGCACGTGCACTTGGCGGAGGTGTTCCGCCAAGCGGAGAAATCGAAAATTGTCGGTGCTGCACACGCGATTAATCGAGGTGAATTTCCGGAAGATATCGTCAAAGCAACTTGGACTGGTTCAGAACTCATCGCTTCCGACAACCCGTCCATCGATTTAGGCGACGCCAACGTCACCGATTGCGTGTGGGTGGACACGACGGATAAAGAAGACGACGCCACGGCGCGAGAAATTTTAAGCTTTATTATCGATGACATTTTACCTCGAAGGCGTATAGCGGCGAAAGAAAAGTTACAAGTATTATCGCCAATGCGTAAAGGCAACAATTCTGCATCAACATTGAACGCTTTTCTGAGAGAAAAGCTCAATGCGGCGGAAGGATCCGATAACGAATTTTCCACCGCGCCTTCATCGGCGGACTACGACGTGGACATCCTCAAACTTCGCAAAGGCGACCGCGTTCTTCAAAAGCGGAACGATTATACCAAAGAAGTTTTCAACGGCGATTTAGGCGTCGTTACGTCCATCAACTCCAACGTCGCCACGGTCACCTTCAACAAAAAATCCATCCAATACACGAAATCAGAGGTCCTCGCCAACCTCCTTCCGGCGTGGGCAATGACAGTCCACAAATCGCAAGGCTGCGAGTATAGCGCCGTCGTGATGTGCCTCTCTTCTGCCCACGGACTCATGCTTCGCCGAAACCTTTTATACACCGGCGTTTCTCGCGCGAAAGATTTATTGGTCGTCTTGGCGCCGCGCCGCGCCATGGAACGCGCCGTGCAAGACAAGGAAAGCGCCGAAAGGAACACCGGGTTGGCGAAAAAATTAAACGACCAACGAAGAGAGATGCTCACCAAACGCGAAGCCAGATGACTGACGCCCGCGTGTTGCGCACGAGTGAGGACGCGAAGTCTTTGTAAATAGAATCATACTACTACTACTACTACTACTACTACTATTACGACTACTATTACTCCTACTACCGGACTCTTCGTAATACTAAAACCACGATGAATACGAGAGTACGGGTCTTTTCGCTCCACAAAAAAACTATAAAAGGCATTTTAACCTCTCACTTTGTTTGGTCGTCCTCTTTCGCGCGTTCGTGGACTTCAAAGTGGACTTCGTGCTTTCGTGCGACCGGAGAGTACCGTTTTTGGTGGTGTTTTTCTCGACGAAGCCCGGGTTTGGATCGGAAGGAGGAGAGGGCGCCATCCCGTCGTTCGGGGAACGGAAATCGTTCGTTCGTCGCGTCGTCAAAAGAGACGTCCAATTTGAAACAATCCGAAGACACGCCATCGTCATCGTCTCGCCATGCTTCGACGCCGCTTCGCGCGGTGCAGAAGGCAGATGATGATGCAATCGGTGGTTTCGCGTACTCTTCGTGCGTCGAGCGGAACGCGCGCGGAGCACGAAGCGTCGACAAGCAGAGACGACACCTTTGGGAAATCCTCGAAGAGAGGTTACGCGTCGTCGTCGTCGTCGTCGTCGTTGCCTCGAGGAGGCGTGGGAAGAGACGGCGATTTTATGGGAAACGCAAGGAGGACTGCGTTTCACCATCACAGGCGGAGGGTAAAGGAGACCTCGGCGAAACGTTTCGTCGCTTCCACGACGTCGAATTTAAGTCAGGATTCCACGAACAGACGCCTGTCCGAAGCGTTCTCGAAGAACTTAGTGGATGATATCTACCGCGGTTCGTTTCGGAACCAAACGGGCGTGTCGTTGAAGTACATGATGGATTTTGGGGATCACCCGAGAGATCAACAGTTACTGTTCTCGGCGCAGTTTTTACACAAGGAGTTACCGATTCGATTGGCGCACAGAGTCGCGGAATTGGAGAATTTACCGTTCGGTTTGAGCACGAAACCGCAGGTGTTGACGGTGAGAGATTGGTACGTCGAGTCGTTCGAGGATATTCGAGAGATGAAGGAGATCAACTCGATGGAACGCGAGGAAAAGTTTACGGAGTTGTTATCGTCGGTTATGAAGAGACACAATGATGTGGTGCCAATGATTGCAAGTGGGGTCTTGGAGTTGAAAAATGAGCTCGCAGGGAAGAGTAAGAAAGGAGGATCAAATAATAATAATAATAGTAACGGCAGTTCTATCGACGCCATAGCGCACTTGCCGGAAATTCACCAGTTTCTCGATGGATTTTACATGTCCAGAATTGGCATGCGGATGTTGATTGGACAACACGTGGCGTTACACGAACCGCCAAAGAAAGACTACGTCGGTCTCATTTGTACGAAGACGAAACCTGTAGAGGTTTGCAAAGACGCCGTGGACGACGCGAGAGCGTTGTGCGCGAGACAATACGGCGAGGCACCGGAGGTTGAGATTTTTGGCGATCCGAATTGGACGTTTCCGTACGTTCCTGGGCACATTCATCACGTGGTGTTTGAATTGGTGAAAAACTCGTTGCGAGCGGTGGTGGAGAGGTATAAGGATTCGGACGTGCAGCCACCGGCGATTAGAGTGGTTGTTGCGGAAGGCAGCGAAGACGTGTGCATCAAAATCAGCGACGAAGGTGGTGGTATTCCTCGTTCTGGATTAAAAAAAATTTGGACGTATTTATACTCGACCGCGGATTCACCTTTACGAGACATGGAGTTTAGCGAAGCCGGAGCTGGTTCGACGCCGGTGGTATTAGCGGGTTATGGGTACGGTTTGCCACTCAGTCGTTTGTACTGTCGGTATTTTGGGGGTGATTTGCAAGTGTTATCCATGCACGGGTATGGAACAGACGCTTATGTGCATTTAAATAGATTAGGAACGGGCACAGAACCGTTGCCCTGATATAGCATTTGTAAAAATAGATACACATATAGTGCTCGTATTATTTTCGCAACCGAATTAAAAAAAACAACATCGGTCTACGTTCATCAAAGAATGCTCTCTCTTCTTCTTCTTCTTCTTCTTCTTCTTCTTCTTCTTCTTCTTCTTCTTTTCAGATTAATATAGTTATTCAAAACACACAAGCGTTCAATTCTGCTATGCGTTGCTTCCCAGTCGCGTCGAGTTGAGGCAAGAAAGCGCGCATCAACGATCTTGGCAATCTCGCATCTGGGTCGCTTTTGCTCTTTTCGTTGGAAACCAATGCCGTCGCTTGCCTGTTGAACATATCGAAAGCAAAACTTATGGACGTTTCCCAAGCTTGTGAATTCCCATCCGCCAAGTGCACGACTTTCCCGCGCTCGATGACGATCGCGAGCGTTTCTTGGATGGATTCTCTCGGCGAGCGTTTGCTGACGAGACAATTCGGGAGTAAGTTTTGCGTGTCCGCGTAAGAGATGCCGACGATTAAACTGCCCAAAGCGCCTTCGGTGGCGTCTTTTGGGAGCATCGAGGAAACTTCCGCGGCGGTGCGAATCAATCGATCTACGTCTGTGATGACGCTTTGACCATCTCTTTGTTGAAATGCCATGGCTGCCGCAGCGGTTTGTGCGGCGCGACTGCCTTTGACCGTTTTCGCGGCGGATTTTTCCGCAAACTTGGCAATCTTGCCGACGTTTCGAAACACCGCCCAGACGAGTTGCGCCGCGGACATCGAAGCCGGGTCCAGCGCTTTTAAGACGCTCGAGAGCATCACTCGGCCTTTTGGTAAAGAAACGAGTCTTTGAAAGATGACGTCGCTTTCATCGCTATTCAAAACTGGTGATTCTGGCAAACGCAAAGTGGTGACCAAACCTTCCAGCAAAAACTTTTTCCGTTGCGTCAACGCGTCCTTAGTCTTTTGTTTAACAGACACTTTTTCGCCTTCGTTTTCCTTATCCGCATCATTCTCACCACTCTCCTCTCCGCGATTCATGGCATCGTCCGCGGCGAATTCATTCTTCAGGAGCAATCGGTCGATATCATCCACGTCCAACAACAAGTACATCGCGTCTTCAATCATAATCCTCGCCGCGAGCAAAGGTTCGTTCGCCAAACGCAACCTTGGTTCGTTTTCATCGTCGCCAGAGTCGTCGTTTTCCTCCTCTGGCCCGCTTGGGATTTGTAACAACTGCTTCGGCGTGCGCACGTTTGAAAACGGCACTTTCCCCAAACCTTCCAATCCAGGCACGAACGTCACTTCGCCTCTCTTTTCTTTCACGTGCGAAGGCAACTCTCTCAACTCGTCCGGGCAAAATGGTTCTCGCAAACGTCCAGGATTGTTTTTCGATAAAAACGCCTGATGGTAATAATCATGCGAGTACGCCTTCTCTTGGTCGGGATGCGTCGCTTTCCACTGAATGCGCAAGATTTGTTCAATCTCTTCGCCAGTCATTAATTCGCCTTGGAATCGAGGACGACCGTCGCGTCTCGGACCGGAAACTATGCGTCTGTGTTTTCCTGATTGTGTGTAATGCTGATTGAAATTACCTACGCCACCTCGACTACCTTGAGCTCCTCGACCTCTTCCGCCGCCGTTACGACGGGGATGAAATCCGGGCGGCCCGGGAGGCGGCATTCCCAAAGGTGCCGTCATCCCCGTCAACGGTGGCCCTTCACCCGTTCCTAACGGTGGGAACATATTCATACCTCCCATTCCAGGTGGCGGTCCTTGTGGTGGCATCATGCCTTGCATCGGTGGCGGCATCCCCGGCGGCGGTGGTCCTCGCGGCGGCATTTGGCCGCCGAACATTGGGTGCTGCGCGCCGGGCATCGGCGGTAGCATCGGCGGCGGTGCCATTTGTTGTTGACCGCTATTTGTCGTCACAATACCCCCACCATCGCTTCTCGACGCGTTCAATAAATCCATCGGCGTCAGCAATTTCTGTTCGCTACTCGTCGACGGAATGTCCACTTCTTCTTCCGCCTTACGCGCGTTTTGCGCGTTTTCCAACTCCAAATCTTCCATCGCGCCTCCGATTTCTTCCATCATCGCGATTTTTCCTTCCTTCTTCTTCTTCTCTCCTTCCGCATCATCGTTGGTCCCGTCGCTCGCGTTCTCTTCCTCCTCCTCGTCGCCGAAGAATCCCGCCAGTTTCGGCGGTTTCGGAATGTTCGCGAAAAAACCCATATTATTATCGTTGTTTTTCGTCCGCCGGCGTGTTGTTGTTGATCGCCACCTCCTCTTTCTTGCCAATCGATGGTGATGTGCAAAAAAAGACTTTTGTAATAAAGACAGTCGGTGGACCTTCAAAGCGCGTACTCCCCCGACAAAAAAGAGAACACAACGCACAAAGACAACAACGCTCGGACGTCTCTCTGTCTCTCTCTCTCTCTGGAAAACGCCAAAGCCGACCGAAGAGTACACGAACAACAACGCGAGAGAGAGACTCTCGATTCAAAAGCCCCGCGCACTCCTCGAGTACTCTCACGTCCAATCAAAAAAACTCCAAAAAGAAACAAAACAAAAAAGAAAAGAAAGAGAAAGAGGGTGTGTTTATTTGGGACATACAGATGGGATACGAGACACTCAACTGTGGTCTACTGTTTAAGGTTTCACTTACGGGTGAGAGGGTTTAGAAAAAAAAAATACACACGCGCGAGAGAGAGAGAGAGGTGTGTGTCCTTTTTCTCTCTTTATTTTCTTTTCTCTTTTCTCTCTCTCCCTTCTTTTTTTGAAGAACTTTGAGAGGAGAAACGCCTTTTATTACGACGAGAGAGACGTCGGTTACGACGACTTTGACGAGAAGAGAGAGAGAGAGAGAGAGAGTGTGTGTGTGTGTGGTGGTGGTGGTCTCAAAGTCGTCGTCGTCGTCGTCGTCGTCGGTCGGCTTTGGCGGCGTCTCAAAGTGTGTGTTTATTTTTTAGTCGTATTTCGAGTCAACACATACTTTTCTCTTTTGACGACGAGAGCGCTTTTGACGAAGGGAACAAAGAGAGACGACGACGACGACGACCGCGATGACGACGACGACGACGACGCGATCGTCGGAAGACGAAGAAAAAGAAAAAGAAGAAGAAGAGGACGAGGAGAAGCAACGACGCGCGCTGGTGCGCGCGGCGGCGGAAACGAGACGCAGACGAGAGGAGTTCGCGACGAACAGCCAGAGGTGGGCGAGAGAGGAGAAGGAAAGAGTGGCGAGGAAAGCGAAGGAACGGAGAGAAGAGAACGCGAGGAAGACGGAACGGTTTTTACCCGGGAGGAGGAGGAGGAGTAGGAGGAGTGAGACGGTGTGGAGCGGGAGGAAGAGCGCGCACGTGGATTTGAACGTGGAAGAAGAAGAAGAAGAAGAAGAAGAAGACAACAACAAAGGAGAAGAGATCGAACAGCCGCTTCTCGTTTTGCCGAGGCACTCTGAGCCCAACGTGCTCTACGCGAAGGAAGAAGGAGAAGAAGGAGAAGAAACGGAGACGAAGAAAACGACGGTATCGTCTGAATCGATTTCGTGGTGGTGCAGTTTCACGATGCCGGAAGATACGGAAAATGAGAAGCGAGTGAAAGCGATCGAAAAGTTGCGCGAGCGTCGGCGCGGGATGTCGTCGTCGAGCAAAGCGGAGAAAAAAGAGACGAAGAAGGAAAGCAGTTTTGTACAGAAAGAAGAAGAAATGATGGAAGAAGAAGAAGAAGATGAAGAAGAAGAAGAGAAACCGATAGTTTCTATTTCGTCCCCACGACAAAACTTGAAATCGAAAAGGTTTCGCATGAAACAGGAAGTTTCCGAATCGAAAGATTTTGCCGGTCAAGAGGCGAAGCTTTTAGCGTCCATCGCGCGACTGGACGAAGTCGTGAAACGAAACGATATAAATAGTATGTTCGCCAAAGAAATAGAAAAGCGAGAGGAAGAAACGAAAACAGTGACGCCAAAACAAGAAAACGCTTTGAAGCCTTCCGCCGTGCGCTTAAATCTCGAACTCGGTTTGACGAACGAAACCATTCAAATTCACGACGAGAAGTTCTTCCGCGAGCTGCTTCAAATTAGTCGCAAATGCACCCAAAAATCTATATAGTGTAATGTATCGAAAAAATAATACTCTCTCTCTCTCTCTCTCTTTCTCGTATACGTCTACGAATAGATGCTAATGACGCCCAAATCGGCCAAATCGGCCATGCACTGCCTCTCTCTCGAAATGACGTGCGAGACCAAGTTCAACAACTTCCTTCTGGCGACGCCATCGTCTTCAATCTCGCCGGCGATCATATCCGACTCAACCTCCTCGGCCGATTCTAACCCATCTAGTTTCTCCTCTAACGTCTTCTTTGCTACGTCTGCAGCCGGTACAGCTACACTTTTCCTGTTCTCCTTCTTCTTCTTGTTCGCATTTGCCATCTTGCCTGCGCCAATTCCAAGCATATCGCCGATTCTCTTGTCTTTCTTCCCGTAGACTTTCACTTTCGGCTGTTCGGCGAGTGTACGATTTTCTTTGGCGCCAAACAACGCCTCCTCTCGAGCGTTCGTGCTGACCGTGTTCCAATGATCGTACTTTACCAAGCCTCTTCCGCTGTTCAACCACGCCGATTTCGGTATCTTACCACTCGGACGCTTGTCGTAATACCACTTCTCCAACTCTTTACCTCCGAACCCAAACGCCGAGACTCTTTCGCATTTTTGCAACAGGAGAAAGAGCATTAACAAACCGGAAGTGACGATGTGATTGTTCAACGTATCGTCCAACTGTTGCGCCCACTGGCGAAATGCAGGATTCATCGCGTACGTTTTCTTCGTCCCTAGTCGCATCAAATCCATCGGATTTCCGTTCCATTTCGTCAACACGGTTTCGTCTTCGTATTCTCTCACGCCTTCGTATTGCGTGTTGGTCAAACGTAACGTCGTGAACGACCCGACGTCATTTTCGTAGCCAATCGTTGGCGCATTATTCAACCTGACCACGACTTCGTGTTCATCAATCGTCTTCCCGTACCTTTTTCCTTTTAACGCTGCTCCGGAGGAGATCACCGCACACGTCTTAAAACTCGCCCTTTTCGCAAACATTTGTCGGCGATTCGCGCTTTCGTCTTCGGTCGTCCCGTCGACGCGACCATTCCACGTGTCTCCAAACAAATCCTTCTCCGGTACCTCTCCTCGAGAGAACACTTTGCCGTTCACCTTGATCTTCTTCTTCTTCTTATCCAACGCCATTTGCTTCTCGTGCCACATTCTCCTCGCTTGTTTTTCGCTCACTCCTCCTCCTCCTCCTCCTCCTCCTCCTCCGGTGGTTTTATTGACGACGTTTTGATTTTCCTTCTTATAAAACTGCTCTTTCGCTTTCTCGTCGTGTCTCGATCGTCGCAGCGACGGCGTGTCCGGCACGTACACGTACGTTTCGTTCGTCGTTCTTCGACTCGTGCCTGCGTCCTCCTTTTCCTCCTCTTCTTCGTCCTCGTTCTGTTGGTGGTGGTGGTGTTGTTCCACCGAAAACACGGCTTTGTGCACCGATATCCAATCGTTATACGGCGCTTTCGGGAAACAGGCCGCTCGCGCTTTCACGTCCGTCGCGACGGCGTCGCACGTCGCGCCTTCCAGCGCCGCCGGACACGCGTCGCTGTTCGTGCGACGTCGTTTCTCGCGTCTCAAATCCGCGTGTTTCGTTTCGACGATTCTCTCGTCGTCGTCGACTAAGTTGTTTTTTTGCGCGCGGTTGTTCGTCGTCGTCGTCGTCGTCGTTCTGGTGGCGGGGAAGAGCGACGGCACGTGCACGCCCAGAACGAAGAACGCGCGCGACGACGACGTGCACGACGTGTGGACGACAGTCATCATCATCGCGACCAAAAAAGTCTTTTGGACGACCATCGTCATCGACACTATCACCACCACCACCACCACCACCACCACCACCGCTCTTTTAATCAGTCGTCGTCACAGCAGTCCTCTCTCTGTTTCGTGGTGTTAAAGTGAAGCATCTCTCTCGAATTATTGGAAAAAAAAAAGTAATCACGTACGATTTTAAGAATACATCTTCTTCTCTCTCTTCTCTCTCTCTCTCTCTCTCTCTCTCTCTCTTTCGTGTGTGTGTGTGTGTGTGTTTAGGGTTTTATAATTTCTTCTTTTTTTTTTTTTCCTTTCTCTCTCTCTCTTTTTTTTTTTTCTCTCTCTCTCTCT
This sequence comes from Bathycoccus sp. SAG2, assembly GCA_009618095.1. Taxonomy (NCBI): domain Eukaryota; kingdom Viridiplantae; phylum Chlorophyta; class Mamiellophyceae; order Mamiellales; family Bathycoccaceae; genus Bathycoccus; species Bathycoccus sp. SAG2. Next base: position 32,378 of record VIAT01000003.1, on the reverse strand, counting down.
CTCTCTTTCGTCTGTGTGTGTGTGTGTGTGTGTGTTTCTTTTCGGTGTGAAACGACGCTTCTTCATCACAACGACGACGCAGAAGAAGAAGAAGAAGAAGAAGACGAAGAAGAAGAAGTAGAGAGAAGAAGATGCCGAAAGAGCGCTTCTCTGCCTTCGACGTCTGCGCGGAAGTCTCGTGTTTGCGCCGGACCGTCTTGGGCCTCTGGTGCGCGCAAATCTACGACGCCGAGGGCGGCAAAAACGCGCTGCTCTTCAAGTTTAACAACCGAGGAGGAGGAAATAATGGAGGAGAAGAAGGAGAGGAGAACAACAACAACAACAACGAGAGCTCGAAAGTGCACGTGTTCGTCCAACCCGGCGTGAAACTCGTCGCGACCAGGTACCCGCGAACGACGACGACGACGACGACGACGACGCATCATCATCATCATCATCAACAACAACAACCGTCCAATTTCGTTCAGAAACTCAGGAAACATTGCGCGAAGAAGCGGTTGAACGACATTCGACAGCTCGGGATGGACCGAGCGGTCGTGCTGACGTTCGGGGCGAAGGAGACGGAAACGAAACTCGTGGTGGAACTGTACGCGAGCGGGAACGCGATTTTGTGCGACGGCGAATTTACGGCGTTGACGGTGCTGAGAACGCTCGTGGAGAAGACGAAGAACGTGAAGATAATGGGGAAAAGAAGGTACCCAGTCGAACGGTTTCGAGCATTTCGGATGCCGACGAGAGAAACGTGGGAAGAAGCGCTGAGAGGAGTGTACGCGGAAGAAGAACGCGCGGCGTGGAATGCAGATTGTTTGGAGGACGAGAAAGGAGAGGAGGACGAGGCGTCGGCGGCGCGCGAAGAAAAGAAGCGGAGAGAGCGTGAAAGGTTGGAGAACATTCGCGCGCCGCAAACGTTGAGGGAGTGCTTGTGTCGCGGGTTTTCGTTCGCGCCGGCGCAGTGCGAACACGTCGCTTTGCGAGCGGGTATAGAGAAAGGCATGTTCGCACCGCTTCCGCTCGCGAGCGAAGAGGCGAAAGAAAAGGTGTTCCAGTGTATCGAGGAAGAGTTCGCGTGGTTCCGAGACGTAACAGAAGGCAACGTGTTCCCGATTCCAGAAGTCACGTGTAAAGAGTTGGCGATGGAACCATTCGTAAACGCAGGACAAGAGGAAGATGAAAAGCAACTAGGACAGAAGAAGAAAGAACAAAGAAATGTCGAGGTATTCGATGACTTCTCGCCGCACCCGATGAAACAAAACGAAAAGAAGAGAACGGTCTCGATCGATGAGATTTTAGGTAGAAATGATGGTAAAGAGCGAGAAAAAAATGATGCGAGAAACGTGTTCAACGATGTCTTGGACGAGTACTACGCCAAGCTCGAGATGCAACAGGGTATCTTGCAAAGAAATCGAGCGGAAGCGCAAGCGTTGAAGAAATTCGATAAATTGAAAAAAGACCAAGAGAACAGGTTGAAAGTGCTCGAACGCGACGCGGAGAAAGAAGCGCAAAGAGCGGAATTAATATCGAGAAATATAGAAGACGTGGAAAATGTTTTGAATGCGGTCAACGACGCGTTGGCGAGCGGCATGGCGTGGGACGATTTAGAATCTATGATTAGCGAAGAGAAGAGGAGAGGCAATCCAGTCGCAAAATTCATATCCAGTTTAGATTTAAAGAACAACCAAGTGACGATTAAGTTAACACCCAAAGAAGACGTGGAGATTGAGGAAACGAGTGGAGAGGAAGTTGTCGTGAAGAAGCACAAACCGATCGACATACCGCTCGATTTGGGTTTATCGGCGTTCGCGAATTGTAACGCGCGTTTCGAGCTGAAGAAAAAACACGACACGAAACTCGACAAGACAGCAAAACACCACGACAAAGTCGTATCGGATGCAGAAAAGAAAGCGTTGATAAAAATAGAGGCTCTGAGAGAGAAAGCTATTCCGGGTGCGAAAGCCGCGCGAACTCCTTTTTGGTTCGAAAAGTTCATCTGGTGGGTCACCTCGGAGAATTGTTTGGTTTTACACGCGACAGATAACACGCAAGCAGAAATGCTGTTCGCAAAATACGCAAATAAAACGGAACGTGGGAACGATTGTTTTGTCTTTTGCGACGAAAACGGTGCGCCGGCGATTACGCTCGTGAAACCGCCACCACGCTATTCCTCTGCGAATAATGGTGAAAGCGCCATGAAGGTGCCCTCTCTTTCACTCGCGCAAGCCGCGCAGGCCACGGTCGCGAGAAGCGAGTGCTGGGCGAAGAAGCGGTCGGCATCCGCATGGTGGGCTCGTGCTAGAGATGTTTCCAAACATCGATGGGACCTCCCGGAAGATGCCAGTTTACTCCCGAGCGGTACTTTTACTCTCGCGAAAGGCGCGCGCAAGAAATTCTTGCCGCCGGCGAAACCAGAAATGGGATTCGGTTTGCTCTTTATCGTGAAGAGTGAAAACACATCCGGTCACGAAAAAGAACGCGTGGTAAAATCTGAATCCGCGGACGCGACGTTTCACGACGATGGAGACGACGACGACGACGACGACGATGAGTGTGGTAGTGGTCGCGGTTCGAGACGTATTCGAGAAATGAGCAGCGAGGAGGACGCGGAAGAAGAACAAGAACAAGAAACTGGCAATCAAATGGTGAACGAACTCGCCGCGCAGGTGAATGAAAAAGCCTCGATTGACGACACGGCAAGAGAAATCACGACCAAACAAAATGAGCAAAGGACGAAGAAAAAACGCATATCTGCGGCACAGCGCAAACAGATGAAGAAAGGAGGCGTGCACGGTCACGGCGGAAACGACGAAAACGCCGCCGACGAAGACGTTTTTGACCCATTGAAATCGGCGGCTGCAGCAACAGCAGCCACAGAGAAAGAACGCGCTAGCGAAATAGAGGAAGAAGAGGAGGGAGAGGAAGAGATCGAAGACGACGAGATGTATAAAACGAAGAAAACCACCTCGTCTTCTTCGAATCCAAACAAGCCAAAGGTGCGCGGAAAATCTGCGAAAGCAAAACGCGCGGCAAAAAAATACGCCGAACAAGACGACGAAGATCGCGAATTGGCCATGAAATTGCTCACGACGAAACAAAAAGAGACGAAAAAAGACAGGAAAAAAGCTGCTTTGGTGCCTTTGAAGTCGGAGACGTCTTTGGGTGTTACTAAACAAAAGGAAGTCGTGCTTCCTGAAGCGCCGACGCCCGAAATGCCAAACTTGAAAGAACGCGGTATTAAACCTTTGATCTACGAACCTGAAAACGACGATATTGACAACAACAACAACAACAACAACAACAACGATGACGTCGAATCAAATCTCGTCGCTATTCACGAGCGTCGCGATAAACAAACCGAAATGGCATTGCGTCAACTCACCGGCCAGCCGTTTGAGCAGGACCGCGCGTCGTTTGCCTTACCCGTCTGTGCCCCATTTTCCGTGCTCGTGAGTTATAAGTATCGCATTAAACTCACTCCAGGCACGCAAAAACGAGGTAAAACGGTCAAAGACTGTGCCAACGTTCTTTTGAAAGCGCCGTTCGCTTCGGAGCACGAAAAATCTGCGGTTAGAGAAGCGCTCGGAAAGAAAGTCGAGGATTGTTCCAGAACGTTGCCGCAGGGCGGGTGTAAGATTACTTTACCTCCGGGCGCGATGAAAGAGCTCCAAAAAGCGCAAAAAGCCGCGAAACTCCAACGAGGACAGTCTAAGAACACGCGATGACGAGGAATACAGAAAGAGAAACGATGGACAAATAGCACGAAAACACACTAAGATTCGCCTCTACTACGCTCTTACAACTACTACTCATTATTTACGCCTTCAAATCCGCCTTCTATTCAACTCTATGCAGAAAATACCAGACGGCTACGATGAACACAATTTGGGTAGCTCTTACTAAAGGGCTTTCGCTCTCGTCCACAAGCTCGAAAAATCGCTCCATCTGGTCACCGTCAGCCCTGGAATGTCTCCGCGTTCTTCTCTGACTTCCTTGAATCTCCCAAACGCGCCGAATCGTCGGCTGAAGACCGAGTACGCCCCGACTGCGACGGCTATCGCGAGTTCCATCGCGACCGACGCGCTCATCCCGAAGAACAACACCCCTTCCTCTCCTCCTCCTCCTCCTCCTCCTCCTCCTCCTCCTCCTCCGTGATGATGATGATGACGATGATGATGGTCTCTCTCTCGTCGCGTCGTGTGCCCGTGCGCTGCGTGGACGACGAGACCAAACGAGACGAAGAGAAGGACCAGGCCAGTCGTCGAGCCTGCGACGCCTCCATCGTCTTTCCTCGTCGTCGTCGTCGTCGTCGTCGTCGCCGTCATCTCACTCAACGCGCTTAAGCTCTTCTTCTCTGTTGTGTACTACTCCTACTCCACGATATATTTGTGTCGTGTGTTTTTGGAAGAATAGGAGGTCGTTTTTTCAGCCTCAAGTGTTGCCACTCTTCTTTTCTTTTTTTCCCGGGGAAAGAAAAAAATAAAGGAGGGTTTAAGGTATCATGAGAAGGCAAAAAAGACTCGGGAAAAAAAAAAGTATTCGACACACAACAACAGAAAAAGGCAGAGGTCCTCCTTTTGGTTGTGTCGTGTCCGTGCGCTCTTTGGAGACGACGACGCAAACGACGACGACGAGGAGGGGGAGGAGGATGAAGACCGTCGCCGCCGCCAATATTGGCGGCGCCGCCACCACAACAGTCCGATCATCGAAAGGAGAAACGGAACCGCTTTTAGTCGGGAGAATACCGGGGGGTGGCTTTAACAACGTCGAAAAAAAAGGCCGCGCGGGGACTTTGACGACCAAAGCGATGACGATGCGTCTTCTCGTCGCCGCGGTGGTGGTCGTCTCTGGCGCCGCGGCTCTGACAAAGACGACGAGGAAAGACGACGCGAGAAGAACCACGCGAGGAGTAGTCGCGGTGTCGTCTAAAGCGCGACTCGGAACGATGTCGAACGATGTCGAAGACGCGAAAACGTTCACGTTGCACACCGGATGCAGTCCAATGGAGAAAGTGATGCCGATGGTGCGAAAACGCTTTCGAACGAACGAGAACAATACCGACGACGCGAACGACTTCGACGACGACTTCGACGACTTTGACGACGCGCAATACGATTGGTCGCGGAAAATAGGCGCAAAATTAGTGCTGAAAGACGACGACGACAACGCCGGAGGGAACGATTTTAGCTTCGAGAAAGGCATTCCGATGGAACAGACGTCGTGCGGAGAGTACCGCGTGACGACGAGGGCGATGAAACGAGGCACCGCGTTTGGGTTCGCCTTGTATGAAATGCAGATAACTACGGGAGAGAGCGCGTCCGAAAAGAACGTCGCGTCGCAGTTGGGACGGTTACTCCATTACGAAAAGCAACGGAAAGAAGGCGAACATTTCGTCGGCGCCGCGGTAAAAGATATCGGGTGTTTGACCTCTGATCCGAAAAGAGTCGATACGCGGTGCCCGTGGGGCGAAAGAGGTGGCATCGTCGGTGGGTACTCGGACGCAATCGCGGAAGACGAACACGAACATCCGTTTGGTATGCGCGAGTGCACCTTCAAGTACGAATACGGCGACGTGACTTTTTATAATCGAGTGTTTGACGGGAAACAACTGGAGTACGTGTGGGGAAGTTGTTTGGAGTCGTGTCCGGCATTTACAACGCATCCGTTTTGTAAGACAAAAAGTAAAGCGATTGAGGATACGAATGATGCCACGACGACGACAACAACAACGACAACAACAACTAGAAGAAGAATAGAAGATACTAGCAATCAAACCAGTACCGTTGAAAACACGACTAGCGACAAGGACGACGATGAAAACGACGACGACGACGACGACGACGACGACTTCACGTGCGAAAAAGGACATTACATCATCACCACCGAATCCAACGGGCAAGAGACGAAGGCATGCGGCGAATGCGCGCCCGGTTCTTTTTCGTTCTTGCCAGACGACACGTCTTGTCAATTGTGTCCCAAAGGATTTTTCCAACCGTTCGGTAAGAGCAATCGGTGCGAAGCGTGTCCGAGAGGAATGTATCAAGACAAGGAAGGTCAAAAATTCTGCAAACCGTGCGACGACGGATCGGAAATATCGCCGGACGACGCGACCGCATTGAACATGGACGAAGAACTGCGAGACGAAAGAGTGCCAAGCGGAGGAATCTCGTGGAAAACAAACGATGATTCCTCGTCGCTTTTAGGCATCGCCAAGCATCGCAAACAAAGAATAATTAGCAGCAATACTCGTAAACTATTAGGTGGAGGTATCTTCGGCAAACAACACAAACAACACGGCGGGTGGTTCTCGAATGACAACGATGACGTCAACGGCGACGGCGTTGTTGACGTGAGAGACGTCATGGAACGAGAAGTTGAAGACGCGAGAGAAAAAGGTAAAGCTGCGCAAAGTAAGGACCAGTGCATCGCGTCGACCGTGTCGCCAGCTGTTGTCGTCAAAGACAAAGACAATACCGTCGCGACCAACGATGACACGAGCACTCCGATCGATGTCAACGTAACGAAGGAACTGACAAAAGATAGAGTGATTCCAACACCAACGATTCCCGCGGTAAAAGTCGTGAGCGACGAAGCGAAAGAGGTGACAAAGGAAAGAGAACCAGAAGCCACGTTTGAATCTGTGCAAGTCTCGTCCGCTCCAAACAACGATCTTCATACGGTTGTTTCTGCGGTGGATACCAAAGACACCGTTAAGCAGCGAGATTCGAACGATGGAACTGAAAAAATAGACCCAGAATTAATAGCCGACGAAGCCGCGGCGCTTAAAAACTCCGTTCGTCACCAAAAAAAACTGAATGATTTGCTTCGCGAAAAGGAAATCGACGACGACGATACCATCGTAGACAAGAAAATCGAAAAGGAGGAGAAAATCATCGAAACGTTCGATAAAGTAAACGGCAAAGAACGCGAGAAGATTGAACAGACGTTAGCGTCTGCGTCCGCTTCAAACGAAAACGATAATTACAAGAACTCTGTTTCCTCGTCTTCTTGCGACGAAACAATGCGTGGTACATTCGGTATCGGCTACCGTGGCTGTCAAACGACCACTCGAACTGGAAAAACTTGCATCGACTGGTCTAAACAACCGTTTGGGAGCAAATACGGCGTCGCGCACGCGAAATGGTCGCACGCTTCGCAACCCGACGCCATGGACGAAAATCCGCGCAACTATTGCCGCAACCCGAGTGCATCCGCGGATGGAATATGGTGTTACGTAGACGCGTACGGCGGTTTTGATGCCTGCGATCCAATACTGTAATACTACTATATATGTATATGTACTATGTATAGAGCTCCACCAAATCCCGACGTAAAACAAAGCCTTTTATCAATACTCTACTAACCCCTTTTTTAAAGGACCACACCAAAGAGTCATAAAAGAGAAGAGAAAAAAATGCCTCACAATAAAACACACCTCTCTCTCTCTCTCTTTAGGTCTTTGTCGTGCTCCGCTAAGCTGATAAAGAGCAAAAAAAAAGAAGTTTTTTTATCGTCGTCGTCGTTGACCACCCATGTCCGCGCCGCCGCGCGTTTTGGGCGAGAACGCGCCTTTGCTGGTCTCCGTCGTCGAAAAGAGATCCACCAAAAATGAGGAGGGCCGCGGAACACGGCCATCATCATCATCATCGTCATCATCATCATCATCATCATCATCATCGTTCGGGAAAATCCTCGCCGGCGCGGTCGCGTGCGCGCTGGTCGTCGTTGTGGCAAAAACGACGACGACGACGACGACGGATAAAAAAACGGTGGTGTTAGGCGCGACGCCGTACTACGAAAACCCCGTGTACTCCGATCAAAACACGGATCCGATGACGGAAACGAATGTCAACGAGATGAAGACGTCAGGCATGACCATATCGTTGCACACCGGATGTTCCCCGCACGACAAACTCCCCTGGACGATCGAGGACAGAAGCGAGTGGGGAAACGAAGTCGGCGCGAAGATCATATTTAAATCCGATACGAACGATTTCACGTTCGTACGAGGCCTCGAGATGGAAAACGCCGGGTGCGGGTCGTATCAAATCCATACGGATGAGTTGTTCGTCGGCACGCAGTTCGGGTTCGCGTTGTACCAGAAGAAGAACACAACGGCGCACTCAGCGACGAAAGATATCGGGTGTCGATCGGAATCGGATTCGGACCCGAGGTGTCCGTCTTGGAAATCACCGAATGGTGAAAACGGCGGATCGAGAGGAGGACCGATGGAAATGGGCGAGTGCACGTTCCAATATAAATACGGCGACGTGACGTTTTATAACCGAGTATTTGACGGCGAGACGACGGATTACGTTTGGGGCAGTTGCTTGGACACGTGCCCATCGTTTACGAGGACGCCGTATTGCGGAAAAGAAGAAGTGCCAAAAATTGGCCACGTTGAGTTGAGAAAGGAAGAAAAGTGTACCCCGGGCGACTATGTACAAGCGAACGGTAAGTGCCAAGCGTGTCCAGTTGGGCATTACTCCGACAAGCCGAATGCAAGTGAATGTCAGCCGTGCGTGGCTGGTACCATGCAACCACACGAAGGCCAATCCGAATGCATCCCGTGCCCGGACGGGTGGTATCAAAGCGCAGACGGGAAGCAATATTGCGAAACGTGTCCTGGGGCGAGAGCAGACTCGTCCAGACGCAAATTACAAGGTGGCCATTTCGATTGGTCAAAGTTTGGGTCCGTCGATGGGTGGGAATGGGCCAAGGACACCGCCGATAAAGTCGTCGCGGACGCGAAGAAGAATGCGAACGAGGCGACCGACGATGCGCAGAAATCGGCTTCGTCTGCCGTCAATGCCGTCAAGGAATCCGCTGAAACCGTCTCGCAGGATGTCAAAGATGCGGCAGAGAAGACGCAAGAGAGCGTTGAGAAAGCGACGACGCGCGATCCTATAGAGAATGCAGAAGATGCCGCGAACGGCGTAAAGAAAGCGACGATTTCCGCCGAGGAAGCGGCAGAAGATGCCGCCAACGCCGCCAAGAAGAAAGCCGAAAATGCCTTCGAGGACGCGAAGAAGAATGCGAACGAGGCGACCGACGATGCGCAGAAATCGGCTTCGTCTGCCGTCAATGCCGTCAAGGAATCCGCTGAAACCGTCTCGCAGGATATCAAAGATGTGGCAGAGAAGACGCAAAAGAGCGTTGAGAAAGCGACGACGCGCGATCCTATAGAGAATGCAGAAGATGCCGCGAACGGCGTAAAGAAAGCGACGATTTCCGCCGAGGAAGCGGCAGAAGATGCCGCCAACGCCGCCAAGAAGAAAGCCGAAAATGCCTTCGAGGACGCGAAAGAAAACGTCGAAGGGGTGGTGACGTCTGACGCGAAGAATAAAGCTGAAGAAGATGCCTCCAACGGGAGCAAAAAGAGCGCGGTAACGGCGCAAGATGCGTCAAAAGATGCGGCAAAGAAAGTCAAAGAAGACGATAGCGATAGCAACAGCGGTGAGAATAGCAGCGCAAAAAGCGTCTCAGACGAGACGTCGGCAACAACGACGACGACGACGACGACAAAGGAAAAGCAAGAGGACAGCGGCCCTGCGACGCCGGCGCCTTCACCCGCTTCTCATACCACGTCACCATCGACTTCAACGTCCTCGAGTACCAAACGAGGTGCCACGAGCATCTCTCAGTGTCCTTCTCCGGCTTCCTCCGCGCTCGCCGCGGCGGCCGACGAGGTCTTCCCGGACGACTCGAGCGCTTCGCATCACCAAAAAGACGTCGTCGTCGTCGAAGCGTCTCAAAGCGTACGCTCAGAAGAAACACCTAGTAGTAGTACGAAAACTTTGAAGAAAAAGGAAAAATCGGGATGGTGGTGGTGGTGGTAAACGCGGTAAAGAAAGAAGTGGTGGCAGTGTACGGAAGAGTCGTCGTCCAAGACTTCTTCCATTTCATCGGTACTACTCCTCATAATCCATCGTTGTGTTGTTTCATTTTTGTAGCCTAGTGTAGTAGTAAGACGTCGTCGTTGTAAAAAATACTGAGAATACTGTATAATACAATGAGAGAGGAGGGAAAATTAATTTAATTTAAAACCCTAAATTACGCAGAGTGTCTTTTCTTCTTCTTCGAAAGAACGTTTTTGACCCGCGGGGACTTGTCTTCACTCTCTCCTCCCTTGCGTTTGGTACGACGCGCTTCTGATACATCACACACACTCTATACTATTGAGAGCGCGCAAAACACGATGTCAAACAACAACACCAACACCATCGAAGAAACCGAGCGTCTTCTTCACCCGGAGACGCGCGCGTTGTTGTCGTCCATAAAACACACTACCACCAAAGCGTCGCAGCACTACCGGGAAAGGACGACGACGACGACGAACACAAAGACGACCCCATTGCGCAACTTTGTCTTGGGCGGCATCGGCGTGGCGACGGTCGCGCTCGGCAGTTACGTCTCGGGATACCGGAGTTCCATCATCGTGGGAAATAATAATGCGACGACGACGATGCGTATGCTGGGAAACGAACAACAACAACAATCGAAGAAGGTGGTGCTGCACACCGGGTGCTCGCCAGTCGCGCAGGTATAGAGACGAGATGGCTTTTTTTTTTGTATCTCATCGCTCTCCAATTCCGCGGCCCGTCTCTCGATTGGATGATGATGATGATGATGATGATGATCTTCGTTTTGTGCAAACAACAACAACAACGCGTTCGTCGTTTCGGAAACGGGAGAAAAACACAACTTCACTCTTCTTCTTCATCATCTTCTTTTGGACGTAACGACGAATAACTGACCTTTACAATACTCGCGACTCTTTATATCAACAACAACAACAACAGCTTTTGGTGGATACCTTTGGCGTGGAAGACCTGGCGGATTGGGGCGAAGTCGTCGGCGCGCGCGTGTCCATCCACGGATTAACCGGGCACACGATGACGCACGGCGGGTGTGGGCGATACGAGATCGAACAAGACGACGACGTCCAGTTCCACCACGACGGTCCGTTTGAGTTTACGTTGTTTTCGAACGACCCCGTAAACGAAGTTTCAGTCAAGGAAAGAAACGCGAACGTGACGAAGCACATGACCGAGTGCACGAAAGAATTCACGTATGATGGACATAAAGTCATGCAAAGAACGTTTCAACGAGATGGAGACAGACACTTTGTCTTTGGTTCGTGCGATCATCACTGCCCGGGCTTTTACGAAGATGTTTTGACGCACTACGGAACGTCGTGCCCGGCGGACGAAAAGAGCGCCGATACGGTTTTACCGGAAAACTCTGCAGAAGCGAATAAGAGCAATTGCTCTCCCGGAACATTTACAAACACAAACGGCGAGTGCGAAGAGTGTCCAATTGGGACGTACGCCGACGAGAAAGGGCTGACGACGTGTAAGCGATGCCAGCCGGGGCAGTTCAACCCGTTCCCAGAGGCGCAAGGGTGCATGGCGTGCCCGGACGGGTATTTCCAACCAAACTGGGGGCAACAGTACTGCGTCGCGTGCGATAGCGACGCCGCTTTGGGGAAGAAGGAGTTTGCTCTGCAAGGCGCCTCGAAGAGAAAGTTGTTGGGCGGCGGCTGGTGGAATTTTACAGACGACGACGACGACGACGGGAACGAAGATCAAGGAAACGACGTGGAGATGAACCACGATCAGTATCACAAATTCGGCGCAAAGTCAATGGACCAGTGCGGCACCGCGCCGACGCAACTAAGCGCAGAAGAATACAAGAAAGCGCAAGAGGCAGAAAACGCTCCAAACTTTGATGCGACGCCGGGAAGTTCGAACGAATCCACGAACGACGGTCCGAACGGCCCGGCGGCGACGGCGGTGATGACCGGGAGAACAGATATATTTGGTCACTGCGTGTGCCCGGGTACGAAACCGAAACCAGCTAGTGAATCGACTTCAAGTTCGGCCTCACCTGCTTCTGCTTCGTCTTCATCCGAAGTACAAGTGGACCCGGTGACACATGTCGTCGCGGGCCAACCTTGTGGACCGTGCGCGGCTATCAAACCAGAAGCGAATGCAGAAACTCCAGGTCAAGAAGACGGTGCTGGTGGTGGTGGGAACCAGTCGACTCCTCCTTCCTCTACGACTCCGCCGGAAACGGATGCTTCCTCTACGACTCCACCGGAAACGGATGCGACCAACGCGAATGCAGAAACTCCAGGTCAAGAAAACGGTGCTGGTGGTGGTGGGAACCAGTCGACTCCTCCTTCCTCTACGACTCCGCCGGAAACGGATGCTTCCTCTACGATTCCACCGGAAACGGATGCTTCCTCTACGACTCCGCCGGAAACGGATGCGACCAACGCGAATGCAGAAACTCCAGGTCAAGAAGACGGTGCTGGGAGTCAGTCGACTACCCCTCCTTCTGAACAACAAACGACAGCCACCATCACCTCTACCTCCAACGCCAACTCGAATACCAACCTCCCTGCCTCGGACACGCTCAACACCGGCGAAACCATCGTGGAACAAGAAACGAAAACAGAAAACGGCTCTATCATCAACGTCGAAACCGAGTACACGGCTGACGGCGACATGATTAAGACGACCACGGTCACTAACCCGTCTGGCGCGTCGGCGACGACTGTCATGAAAGTCCACAACGCTAACCAACCGGTGGCGACGTGCGACGAAATCGAGCACGGCGAATTCGGCGTCGGTTATCGAGGATGCCAAGACAAAACCAGAGACGGTCAACAATGCATCAACTGGGCAGACCAGTACGTTGCGGACGGTGAAAAACCGTACGACAACGCCAACTACCCCGAAGGCATCGAAGAGAATCCGGGGAACATGTGCAGAAACCCGGCGGGCGATAATAGTGGCATTTGGTGCTTTACCGGAACCGACGGGAGTTGGCAAGTTTGCTCGCCGCTCATGCAATCCGAAGCGGAAAAATAATAAACCAATAAAATGATAATCCATCATTTTTTTTTATGCATTTGTATTTCCTCCTCCCACTATGTAGCTCTTATGTTTTAAACGACGACAACGACGATATTATATATATATATATATGTATGTATGTGTGTGTGTGTGTGTAATGCTCCTTCTTCTTTTCAGATCGATCCAACACGTAACGCCTTCTGGCCTTCTTCGTTCGTTCGTTCGTCGAATATACTTTTTCTTTTTTTTCTTTCGTACGTATTTTGAAGACATTTTTGTGAGACATTTGATGCACAACAAACAAAATCTTCAAACTTTTTATTTTATTGGAAAAAGAAAAAAAAAACAAAAAATCCATCCAAAAAATCGACACAGTATTATTTTATCCACACACGAGACTGAAAAGAGCTTTGATTGGTTGGTTGCCACAGAGCTACACCTCTCTATCTCTCTTCTTCGTCGTCGTCTTCTTCTTTTGTTGCATCGCGAGGAGGCACGAATAAGCGGTGTGGAATAACGCGACGACGACGACGACGGAAACGATGATGTTTGCGAGCGCATCGTCGTCGTCGTCGTCGTCGTCTCAAAAAAATCGCGCGTCGTCCATGGTTTTGTCGAATGTGTCGAAGGGAGGAGGACGACGACAGAACGGGGCGAGGGCCGTGCGCAGAGGCCCGGTTGGTGGACGAAAAAACCTTGGCGCGGAGAGAAGGCGACGACAGGCGATTTCGGACCCGTCGATCGAGACGACCGGGCGCTTGAACGAAACGCTGGAAGTCGAAGACGTCGCATCTGCGATTCCGAAAATCGGCATGCACCCAGACCGAGCCCATTTGGTGGAGAAAGAAGACAATTTTTCGTGGACGAAACAATGGTATCCGGTAGCGGTGGCGGATATGATTGACCCTCTGAAACCACACCCGGTGACCTTGCTAGGGACGGATTTGGTCGTCTGGTACGACTCGGTTGGAAAAAAGTGGAACGTGTTTGAAGATTTGTGCCCGCATAGGTTGGCGCCGCTGAGCGAAGGAAGAGTCGAACCGGACGGGTCGCTTTTGTGCGCCTACCACGCGTGGCGGTTCGATGGTGACGGGAAGTGTACGGCGATGCCACAGGCGAGTAACCAAAGGGAAGAAGAGAGGATCAAAGGGAACCCGTTGTCGTGCGCGAGGTCGAGACCGACCATGGAAGAGCAAGGATTGATTTGGTGTTGGGGCGAAAGCGGTTCGGACGAGAAAGTGAAAACGGAAGCGATGATGACGCCGGCGCCTGTGATTCCAGAGATGAAAGGAGTGACAAAAAGCGGCGAAGCACCCGGTGGCGCGTATAGAAACCACTGGCAAATGAGGGATTTACCGTACGGATGGTGCGCGTTCTTTGAAAACGCGATTGACCCGGCGCACGCGGTTGTTTCGCACCACACGTTAGTCGGCGATCGGTACAAAGATCCCGCCGGTTTCGCGTGTGTCGTGGAACGACCGACGACTGATAACGCCGGGTTTCGATGCGCCATGGACCCGGCGGTGCCTCCATTCAACACCATCGGTAAATACGACGGCGAAGCGAGTTACGATTTCCAACCGCCGTGTTTGTTAAAAATCGATTGGCGACACGAAGAGTGTCGATTTTTAACCAGTCACTATTGCGTCCCGACGAAACCGGGGTGGTGTCGACACTTAGTCGCCACCGTGTGCCAACGAAACGAGTTTAAAGGGGACAATAAAGTGAGACAACACAGATGGTTCAAACTGAACCTGTTCACGTTGACCTCGCCGGCGTGGATGACGCATGTCTTAGGCCCGACCTTTTTACACCAAGACATGGTTTTATTACATCAGCAGGAGAAAATCGTCATGAAGAAGCACTTGGAGGAATCTCCAGACGCGAATATGGGCGAGAAATGGAAAGATCAAGTGTTTATTCCAACTGGTGCTGATAAAATGACGGTGATGTTTTACAAATGGTTTAGGAGGAACGGTCCGATTCCGTGGAAACCAGGGAACGATAAGATGCCTGAAATCGAGCGAGACGAATCTAAGCTGTTCGACACGTGGGAGATGCACACGAAGTATTGCACGCACTGTAAAGGGGCCATGCGAAACACCGAAATTTTGACCTACGCCAGTTTAGCTGTCGGCTTTGGATATTTTTTGAGCATGTTAGCGAGCGTCGATTACGCCACGGCTTTGATGGCGTCTTCCCCGAATGAGGAGTATTCGTTACAAGGCGTGTTGAGTCGGCTCCCGAGCTCGATTTATTCCGACATGTTTTCCTGCTTTTCCTTCTTAGCCACGGCGTATAGTTTAGACGCGTTTAAAACTTTATTCAAAACCTACAAGTTTTCGCACAGCGAAGACGACATCATGGCGGAAGGCACGGCCAAAATTGGATTAGCAAACGACGGGCCGAGTTTGTACATCGACGTCCTCGATACCGCGCTCTTCGGCGGCGACAAGTTGAAAGGAAAATTAAAAGAACACTCGAGAGGATGCGAGTGCTCGAACTGCGACACGAAAAACTTTGAAGGCGTGAGGTCGGTCGTGATGGCCAACAGAGTTCGAAAGCGAATGGCGGCGGAAACGAACGAGGAGAATAAACCGTGGGAAAGAAGATGATTATTTTTTTTATGAATTTATTTTATTTTGTGTTGTAGTATATTTTGATGATTTGCAAGCATGTTTTAATATATAGTAAATAATTATTCAGAAGAATCGTCTTCAACAGAAGAAGAAGAAGAAGAACCACCCATCGCCGAGTTCGCAATCTCGTTCAAGTACGGCGTCGCTTGCCAGCACGTGTATCCGCTCGAGCCGGCGAACATTAAAAAGACCAACGGGCCCGGCAAACCAATCAACGCGAAAATTAAGGAGAAAAAGACAGACGTGACAATCATCAACGCGTAGCCAATTCCAACCGCGGAATCCCCAGACTCTTTGGCTAAACCGAGAAGAGGTTCTAACCACGCCGGCGCGGCCACCGACGCGTCAGGCGGTTTCATCAAATCTTTCACGAAATCCGGAACCTCGAACCCATCGTCGTCGCCACCTTCCGCTCTGACGACGAGCGCTGAGTTCCTTTTGTTGTTGTTGTTGTTGTTAAAAGAAATCAACTTCTTTTGTGATGAAGAAGATTGGATGATGATTCTTTGTGTTGCCGCGATGGATTTGCGTGCGGAAAATTGCGATCTCGGAACAGAGATGGCGGAAAAGGAAGACGTTTTTGCGCCGACGATTTTGATGGTTTGCATTTTTAATATCGAATAACAGTGTTGTTGTTATTAGAAGAAGAAGCGTATAATTGGTCGCGCGATGTTTTGACAATTTCAAAATTCAATTTAATTGAGAAAAAAGACGCACAAAAACAACGTGCTTTTAGAGAAAGTCGTCGAATCTTTTTTTGTTTTTTGATTTTTTTTGCCAATGAGAACCAAGGAAAACGACACCAAAAAAAATTGTTTGAAAATTGTTTGGGGTTTCAAAATGTCGTTTTTTTAAGAGGAGATAGAGTTTAATTTTCGATTTTCTGAAACAACCTCAAGCTCGATTTACGGGTCCTTTAGGGCCTGGGAGTTTAGGGTAGGGGATGTAGGTTAGTGCCGTTGTTAGTGTTTTCCGTTGATTTTAACTAATGTTAATGATGTAAATAGCTCAGATGGTAGAGCATTCGATTCGCATTCGAGGGGTAGGGGGATCGATACCTCCCATCTCCACCTCTTTTTTTTTGCACGCGTTCGATTCGCATTCGAGGGGGCCTTTTCGCAGACATATTTTTCTGATCCTTCTGTTTTGTAGACGACACTTGACTTTTCTACTAAAAAAAAATGAGATTTCCCACACGATTTCCGTACAAAAAAACGCATCGTTTTTCAAAACAAGTAAAAAAGCTCCATAAGTGCGCGCGCACAAAGAGCACACGAGAGGGGTCTGGCCGCGCAGCAAGTTGTTGTTTCATCATCGGAGTGTGAGAAACTCCCCCGGTGATACGACGCGTTGTTTTTTTCTTCTTCATTAACGGATTCAGAGCGCGCGGTGAACTGAATTCTTGGAAATTGCTCTTGCCACATGTCGAAGAAAAGACGACGCGAGAAGATGGAAGCACGACCAACAACAACAGCCGAGCGGGTAAAGAGTGATAACGGATTATTGTGGCGACTCGTGACCGATCACCCCGATATTTTTGACACCCACATCGTGACGAAGCTGAACGGGAACGACGTGAAGTTCTTTTACGATGTCAATAGCGAAAGTCGAGCGGCGATACAAAAAAGTTCGAACGCGCAATTGCCTACTGCGTTCAAGATTGGTGATTTTCACACGACCTCGACCATATCATGGGCTTTAGAGAAGTGTTCTGAAAACAGGGAACGATTTTGTTGGAGAATGGCTCGGAATGGAAACTTAGAGTTGCTTCAATTTTTGCGCGAAAACGGGTGCCCTTGGGATGATTGGACTTGTTGGGGTGCTGCCCATTATGGTCACCTCGACTGTTTGAAATACGCGCACGAAAACGGATGTCCTTGGGATGTAAGGACTTGTCATTATGCTGCCAAAAAAGGTCACCTCGAGTGTTTGAAATACGCGCACGTAAACGGGTGTCCTTGGGATGAAGGGACTTGTTCTTTGACTGCCATAAATGGTCATATCGACTGTTTAAAATATGCGCGCGAAAACGGATGTCCTTGGGATCGATGGACTTGTCATTATGCTGCCAGAAACGGTCATCACGAGTGTTTGAAATACGCGCACGTAAACGAATGTCCTTGGAATGAAAAGACTTGTTCTATGGCTGCCAAAAATGGTCACCTCGAGTGTTTGAAATACTTGCACGAGAACGGGTGTCCTTGGGATGAAAGGACTTGTTCTGAAGCTGCCGAAAATGGTCACCTGGAGTGTATGAAATATGCGCACAAAAATGGATGTCCTTGGAATACAAGTTCTTATCAAAATCTTTGTTCTAGAGCTGCCTTGAATGGTCATCTCGAGTGGTTGAAATATGCGCACGAAAATGGATGTCCTTGGAGTAAAGATACGTGTCAGGTTGCTGCCGCTAATGGTCAACTCGAGTGGTTGAAATATGCGCACGAAAATGGATGTCATTGGGACAAAGATACGTGTCAGGTTGCTGCCGCTAATGGTCAACTCGAGTGCTTGAAATATGCGCACGAAAATGGATGTCATTGGGACAAAGAGACGTTGTGTGATTCTGCTGCCGAAAGTGGTCACCTCGAGTGTTTGAAATACGCGCACGAAAACGGATGTCATTGGACTTACTTTACTTGTATAAAAGCTGTCAGCAACCGTCACTTCAACTGTTTTAAATACGCGCACGAAAATGGATGTCCTGGGAGTGCAAGATTATTGTGTAATTTACCACGCCCGCGTACTCACGAGTGAAGAAAGAGAGACAAAAAGAGAGAGACAAAAAGAGAGAGACAAAAAAAGAGAGACAAAAACTTTTACCAATACATTATGAATCAATCCAACAATGTCTACATATTTTCCTATCATCAACAGTTACTAGTTTTACAATCGAAGAAAACACTACGAAATTCTTAATTAATTAATATTGGTCGTGATCGGTCGTGTCCCAATCCGTCGTGGTCACCTCCGTATCGTCCCCTTCATTTTTATAACTTCTCCTCAAAATGTGAACGTCCGAAGTTCTCACACCACTTCCGGATCTCGATATGCTTCGAATAAAATCTCGAATCATTCTCGGCCACTTCTTGGTATCTTCTAATGTCTTCGCTACGTGCATTTCGCACTGGGGAATCAATTTTTTCAACTCCTCCGCGCTTTTCAGCGGGTGCGTCGCATCGCCGCAATCCCACGCTAAGAGCAAACACGGCACTTTCGCCATCGCGTTGGCAATCTCTTCCGGCGGTGGTAAATTCGATTGCGCCGCGCCAACGGAAACCGCCACGTACGATTCGTCTTGCATACCAAACTCCACCGTCGCTCTTGGCACGTACACCTCTTCCGGTTCGCCGTCGAAAATTGGCCTCGGTCTCCTCAACCTCGGCGGCGGCGGCGGTCCTTCCAACGCCTTCTTCTTCAAACTCTGCTCTCGTTTTTTCCTCTGTTCGTAAATCGTCGGCGGTAACACTAACACTATTCCATCCGGAAAGACATCCCCGCGTTGCACGGCAGCGTGCAAGGCCACCGCCGCGCCCATTGACGCGCCTCCTAAAATCAACTTTTGTTTCTTCTCCTTACCCGTTTTCTTACTAATCCTGGTGTGTTGTTTCAAATTGGCCACTTTCAACATATCCACCGCCATGTTCTCCCACTTCGCCTGCGAACTCGTCTCCGCAGGCGACGAATATCCGTGCCCTCTCGCGTTATACCGCACAATCCTCACGTTCTCCTCCTTTGCGTGTTCTACATCTTCTATTATTTCTTCTTCGCTGCTCTTCTCGCTATCGTCGTTATGGTCCTCCTCGTCCTCGCACGTCGTCGTCGTCGTCGTCGACGCCGCCATCCCGCCCCTGGAATATTTCTCTCTTCTTCTCTCTCGTCCCACGTCCCAAAAGTTCCACAAGGACTCCGTATCCTCGTTCGTCATCGACGACCCGAGTCCGTGGCCCCACACGACTTGTACCGGCGCGTCTTCGTCTCCGTATACTTTCGCCTCCAACGCGACTCCGTCCGCGACGTGGAGTTTCGAGACGTCCTCGTGTAAAGGCGCCCAACAGTGTTTCTCCTCCGCAGTCTTCGCCTCGACGGGGTCCTCCTCCTCGTTGTCGTCGTCACCGGCGTCTTCCAAAGTGTTCTTCGTCTTCTGAATCGTCGGGGACGGCGACGGCGACTCTGCGCGTCGCTCGTCGTTCGAGAGTCTCGACGCCCTCCTCTTCGTCGCCGCAAAAACGCGAGACGATGTCGATGCTGTCGTCCCAGACGACGACATCGTCTTCCTTTCGTGGTGCGTTCGCGACAGACCCTTCTCTTCTGTCTCTGTGTCTCCACCGTCGCCTCTCTTTCGGGAGTACTTTTTCGGAAGACGGCGGCGACGTTCCAACGCTCGACCGATGACTTTTTTGTGACGATGAAATTGGAAATGTCAAAGAGAAGAAGAAGAAGAAGAAGAAGAAGAAGAAGAAGAAAGCGTTCGATTACAAATTAAACGACTACGGACACGCACGCGGCCGCGACGCGCATTCTTGGAGAGGATAACGCGGAGGCTCTTCGTACGAATGCGGAGGCTCTGGAGGACGTCGTCGTCGTCGGACGGGCGGGCGCTTTGGATCGAACGCGACGCGTCGATTTTTTTACGCGCGACCCGGAGGACGGACCGGCGGCGCTCGCGACGATACCACACTTGTCGATGAAGACGTCGTAGGATGGCGCTCCGGATTGCGAACCGACGGATTCTAACGCTTTCACGACCGAATATCCTTCCACGACTTGTCCAAACACCGTGTGTTTGCCGTTTAAGAACGGCGTCGCGACGGTGCACAAGAAAAATTGGGATCCGTTCGTGTTCGGGCCGGCGTTCGCCATGGATAGAATGCCTGGTCCGTTGTGTGGTAAATCGAAGTTCTCGTCTGGGAAGGTTCGTCCGTAAATAGATTTGCCTCCCGTCCCGTTATCGTTCGTAAAATCGCCTCCTTGGCACATAAAATTCGGTATGACTCGATGAAATCGACTCCCGGCGTATCCGAATCCCTTCTCTCCCGTGCACAACTGTTTGAAATTCTCCGCCGTTTTCGGGCACGCGTCTTCCTTCAGCTCGATGACGACGCGGCCCAGTCGTTCGAACGTGCGGTCGCGAGACAGTTTCAAGTCGAAGTACACTTTCGTGTTGCTCTGTTTGTCGTCGTTGTTTTTGTCGACGAAGAAGCGTTGTTGGAATCGTTTGAGACATTGGAATTATAAGATATTTGATGACGACATTTGGGACGATGAGAAAAAGACGACGACGACGACGACGAAGAAGAAGAAGACGACGACGACCCCGCACCTCGTTCACCGGCAAAGGAATGGCGTACGGGACGTCGTTGCTTTCCGCCAAAGCGACGACGTCTTCCACGGCCGGGCCACTGCCCCCTCCCCCGGGAACGGACAACACGCCTCCCATAGTATATAGTAGTGTAGTGTATTGTGTATATATACTTACTCTTCTTTTGATGAATACAACACAAAGGACGACTTTGATGAGAGAGATATTTTTGACGATGAGACGAGACGAGACGAGAGAGAATTATTTGAAGAAAAGAGACAAAAAAAAGAACAAAAAAAAAATATTTTTTTTGTTGTGTTGGGGAAAAAAAAGGCACAAAAAAAAACGCACAACACTATATTATTTGTAGTGCATCATCATCATCATCATCATCATATCTTTTGTCATGCATGATATGCGCGGACGACGACGAAAACGATGACGACGACATCGCACGCATGAAGAGCGAAAAAACGTTTCCTGTAACAACAACGAGTGGAGACGAAGAGCGAGGAGGAGGAGGAGGAAAAGAAGAAAGTATTTTTTCGGTCGTGGTCAAACGACACAAAGACCACAACTTTGTCGCTTTCGAGATCGATTCGCGAACGACGGTTGACGAGGTGTTCGAACGATGCGTCAACGACGCGAAAAAGGGAACAGCTTTTGTGTTGAAACGGACGATGAAACTGATCGTCGGGGGGAAGACGGTGACGGCAGAGGACGGGAAGAAAGCGTTTGCAGACGTGGTGCCGAAGAAAAAAAAAGGGACGAAAATAACGGCGATGATGCTCGACGGGATGCCGACGATGACGGGAATGTCGTCAACGGGAGCGAGTTTGGTCGCCGAGAAGCGAAGACGAGAGGCGAAGGAGAAGATGATGAAACGTAAAGAAGAAGAAGAAGAAGAAGAAGAAGGCAGAAGAACGAAAGAAAAGACGAGCGCGGCGGAGAAAAAATCTTTTTCGTCGTCGTCGTCGTCCGTTTGGGAGAAAACGGGAATTTGCTCGTCGCAAAACTCTGGATTGGACGCTTTGCCGATGGCCGCTTTGGAAGCTTTACGCGCGGACGCGAAAGTGAAAGTGTTTGATTTTAGTTTCAATTTAATCGCGAACGTACCAAATTCGGTGTTTACGTTACAACCGTTGCGAACCGTAACGCGAATATCCCTTCCCAACAATCAACTGGAGAACGCGGGAATTGATTTCAAAGTTATGTTCACGAACTTGAAGTTTTTGAAATATTTAGACGTAAGCAACAACAACTTGAGTGGCGCGATGGATATTCGAATCGATTCGGATGAAGACGAAGATGGGAAACAACGACCACCGTTACATTTAAACCTTTCGAGGAATCGAATAACTTCGTTTACTCGGAGTTTTTTCAAATGTTGTCCTCCTTTACAACTCTTCGACGCGAATGAAAATCACATTTGCGAATCTATGGAACACTACTTCGTCGGCAGCGAAACGACGCTCGCGCGCGTAAATCTGGCAAACAATAATCGCATAGACACAATTCCGAGTTCGTTCAAAAATATGAAAAGTCTTCAATCGCTAATATTAGACGGGAATAGAATAGATAAAAATGGCATACCTGCCGTAGTTTTACGCCAGTGCGAGAGGCTCTCGGAACTTTCGTTGAAACGGAATCAAGTCACCATCGAAGAGTTGAGAGAGTTGGACGGGTGGATGGCGTACAACGAAAGACGAGTTTCCAGAGCGGATAAAATTCTGGACGCAAAAACAATGTTAGGCGACGCCTCGTTTCGCGAAGGTGCCGATGCCGAGAGATACGCGAGAGACTTTTAATAGTTTTATACCAAACAAAAATAACATACGTACGTACATACTGAGTAGGTATTGTAGTTTACAAGAAAAATTGTATAAAAGGTTATCGAGCGGCGACGTTGCCGCTTTCGGCGATGGCCTCTTCGTCTTCATCTTCGAACATGTCTTCATCTTCGTCGTCTTCGTCCATGGAAGAAGAAGTTTCACCAGTTAACAAACCCATCTTTGCCGCGATCGCCTCTCTCGTCAATCGAACAATCTCTTCGTACAAACCTTTCTTCTCCTTCGCGGCGAGTAAACTCTTCTCGCGACCTTGGCCCAACTGTTCGCCTTTGAACGAATACCACGAACCTTTCTTTTCAATAACGCCAGTGGATTCCGCGACGTCAAAAACGCACCCTTCGCTGGAAATACCCTTGCCGAACAACATATCAAACTCGGCTATTTTATACGGCGGCGCCACTTTGTTCTTGGCTACTTTTACTTTCACTCTCGTTCCGAGATCGTCCTCGCCGGCTTTGCCTTTGATGACTTCTTTTCTGCGAATGTCTAAACGAACGGAGGAGTAGTACTTCAACGCGTTACCACCGGTAGTAACTTCTGGGTTCCCGTAAATTACCCCAACTTTCGATCTGAGTTGGTTCAAGAACAAAATTGTCGTGTTCGCTTTCGCTGCGTTCACGTTAATCTTCCTCAACGCTTGCGACATCAACCTCGCATGCGCGCCGACTTGGACCATACCAATCTCGCCTTCAATTTCCGATCTCGGTACCAACGCGGCGACGGAATCCACGCAAATCAAATCCACCGCGGCGGATCTGACTAAAGTATCTACAACTTCCAACGCCATTTCCCCGGTTTCCGGTTGACACACGACCAAATCGTCCACGTTTAAGCCCAACCTTTTCGCGTAGTCGGGATCAAACGCGTGTTCGGCGTCGATTAAAGCGACGGTACCGCCCAACTTTTGCATCTCCGACATCGCGTGCATGGCTAACGTCGTCTTCCCGGACGATTCTGGTCCGTAAATTTCCACGATTCTTCCTCTCGGGAGCCCTCCTCCTAAGGCCATATCTAACGTCATGGCTCCGGACGGAAACGTGGCCACTTTCGCTTGGCCGGCGGAGCCTAATTTCATGATGGACCCTTTACCGAAAGTGGAATCGATTTCCCCGAGAACACGTTCGAGAGCTTTTTTCTGTGTTTAACAAAAAACCGTCGAATGACGGAGAAGAATATACACGCGTCAGTGCGTAAAACGAAGAGGTGCGCGTTGAGTCGTCGTGCGATGTTCTCTCTCTCTCTCTCTCTCTCTCTCTCTCTCGACCGAACTCGAAAATATCTCCCAAAAAGAGAGAAAGAAAAAGAAGAGATCAAAATGTTTCTCTATGACGAAGTGCTCTGTGTGTGTGTGTGTGTGTGTGTGTGTGTGTCTCACCTTCGCCTGCGCATTTTCCGGATCTAAGCCCATGCTCGGTTCGCGTTCCGGAAGCTGCCCTTTCGGCGCTTTCCTCGCCCCGAACGCGAACGTTCGCACGCGTTCTCCTCGCCTCAAAGTCGTTTTCGCGTTGATCGACGACGACGACGACGACGCGCGACCACGCGGCGTGTGTCCCATCATCGAGGATACCAAAGGTCGGGCCATCATCCCAGACGAAGAAGAAGACATCGCCCGACGCGCGGTGCCAAACCTGAGGGCGACGCTGTGCTGACGGAAGAACGTGGTCGTCGTCGTCCAAGTGCTCTTTCGAAGGAGAAGAGAAGACATACAATTTTGCGGACTTTTTCCCTTTTGGGGAAATAAAAATTTTGAATTTTTTGGCGCCATTTTTTGCCTCCTCCTCCTCCTCGGCTCTTTTTTGGGAAACATCATCGAAGAGAAGAAGAAGAGGAGAGAGAAGAAGGAGGACAAAATCCAGGAGACGAGATACGCTTTGCAACCAAAACGACGACTTCGATGAGATACAGCTCTCTGCGTAGAAAGAAAGAGAAAACGACGAGCGATGGTGAAAGACACGCTATTTACGGGAGAGTGTAGAAACAACCCAAGATACAACGGCGACGGCTACTTTTCGTTACGGTTTGTAGTACGTCGTGTTGACGAATGGCATTTTCTTCACGACGGCTCTCGTCTTTTTGCCTCTGGTTTCGACTTGCACTTCGGTGCCGGCTTTAGCCAACGCTTTCGGGACGTAGCCCATCGCGATGTTCTTCCCCAACACCGGGGAAAAGCCGCCGCTGGAAATTTCGCCGACTTCTTTACCGTCCATGTCTAAGATTTTGGAATGCTGTCTCGCAGGCGCGCCTTTTTCCAAGAATTCAAATCCAACTCTTCTTTGCGGGACGCCTTCTTCGATTTGCTTGCGAATTCTTTCACCACCGGGAAAGGAAAACGTGTCTCTTCTCGCTTTCCCGATGGTCCACGTCAAGCCGGCTTCCGGCGGCGTCGTCTCTTCGCTCAAATCGTTACCGTACAAGCACAAACCAGCTTCCAATCGCAAGGAATCTCTGGCACCCAAACCGCACAAACGGACGTTCTCGTCTGCGACCAAGTCTTCGACCAATTTCAACGTCCCCGGAACCGGAACGGAGATTTCAAAGCCGTCTTCGCCGGTGTATCCGGTTCTCGTCACCCAGCACGGTTGCCCGGACACGGTCATCTCTTTGAACATGCCAAAGTACAACTTGCTCAAATCAGCATCGGTTAACTTTTGCAACGTTTCCATTGCTTTCGGTCCTTGCAACGCGAACAAACTTCTGTCCGAGTGTTCGATAAACTTGCAATCGCCGTCGAATTTTGCCAAGTGTTTGTTGATGTGCGCCTTGTCTTTATCCGCGCACCCGGCGTTCAAGACGACGTAAATCCACTCGTCGTTCACTTTCGTGACCACGGTATCGTCGATAATCCCGCCGTTATCGTTCGTGACCACAGACAAGGTCCCGGTACCATCGGCTAAACCTTTCACGTCTGCGACCGTAATCGATTCCACGAACTTCACCGCGTCTTTCCCTTTAAACGACGACCCGAGCATGTGGGACACGTCAAACAAACTCGCTTTCGTTCTGCAATGTTGCGTCGCTTCCATGATGGAGTCCTTGTATTGAATCGGCATCGAAAACCCCGCGAATTCAACCATCTTCCCTCCGTTTTTCACGTGGAAATCGTACAGCACCGTCTTTTTCAAGCCGGCATCGTCCGCGTAGCGTCTCTTGAAGATTCCCCCCAGATTTTTGGATTGATTACGCGACGATTCGACCACCGCCGCAGCGCACCCGAACCGCGAGGCCCATCCCGACGACGACGACGGATTCGTCGCACAAAAAGTGGAGAACGTGGTGGCTTTCTTCAGCGCGTTACGAATCGAGGAACTCATGAGTAGTAGTAGTAGTAGTAGTAGTAATAGTAGTGCGTCTTCCTCTCGTTTTCTCTACTACTAATGACGACGTGGTTAAAGCGAGTTGTTCGGTAATAAGAGAACACAAAAGAGAGAAGAGAGACATATCCAAAACGCTCTCGTCTCTCTCTCGACCCACAAAAAAGAGAAAAAAGCGACGAAAAAGGTCGATGTGGCAGTCTCTCCTGTCGTCTGATAAAGTCTGTCTTTGTGTGTCCCACAGTGTTCATATCTAAAAAAAAAAAAATTTCGTCGTCAAAAAAACTCAAATTTTTCCCCTGTAAAACAAAGTCTTTCGAAGAGACTTTTTGTGACCTTTTTTTCTCTCTCTTTTAACTAACGGCAATCATCACATCATCTTCTCTCGGCACAACAACAACAACAACAACAACAACAACAACAACAACAACATCGAGCATGGACGTAAACGACGTGCGCGACCAAGAAAATGAAGCGAAAAATTGTTTTTGTGTGTACGTGAACGGGAAGCGATGCGCGTTGCGCGATGGAATCGGGGAGACGACCGCGCTGGAGTTTTTGAGAGGTACGACACCGACGTAAAATGATGTGTGCGCATTTTTGCACAATTTTCGACGTGTGCTTTTTTATAACGAGACAGCTGCTGACTTTACGCGACTCTCTCTCTCTCTCTCTCTCTCTTTCTCTCACCACGCAGGACGAGGATTGACGGGAACGAAACTTGGGTGCGGCGAAGGCGGGTGCGGCGCGTGTACCGTCGTCGTGTCTTCGGTCTCCTACGACGCACGGGAGGACTCGTACTCGTACTCGCACAAAGCAGTGAACGCGTGCTTAACGCCGATATACGCGTTGGAAGGACACCACGTGATTACCGTCGAAGGATTGGGGAACGCGAGAGACGGGATGCACCCGGTACAAATGGCCATCGCGTCGGCTCACGGATCGCAGTGTGGGTTTTGTACGCCCGGGTTTGTCATGTCCATGTACGCGCTGCTATTAAACTCGAGAAATAAGAGTAACGAGAACAGAATATCGCCGCGCGACATCGAAGAGGCGTTGTCAGGAAACTTGTGCAGATGCACAGGATACAGACCGATCTTGAAAGGATTTGTAGACGCATTCGTGGAGAATAAGGTGTACTCGCAAGAAACGATCGATGGAGACATCTCGAACGCGTTTAAGAAATCTATGAAAGTTTCCGACGGGACCACGGTGCCGATATGCGCGAGTACCGGACAACCGTGCACGAATGGATGTGGTGATACCGACGGGGAGAATAGCAGTAGAACAGACGATGGGAAAGTTTCAGAAGAAAATGGAACGAATACGAACGCTGCTATCAAAGAGCCGTTGTTTCCGATCGAATTAAAACGACGCGCGAAAGAAGAAAATGGATTAGTGACGCTCGCGTTTCAAGGCGGAAACGCGATGACACATCCCATACACAACGACGGCGTAAAATGGCACCGACCGACGAGCTTAAAAGAGTTACTGGATTTGAAAGACGCGTATCCCGGGAACGATTCTAAGATTGTCTGTGGAAACACAGAGATTGGAGTCGAAATCAAGTTTAAAAAAGCGTCGTACCCGAGACGCATTCACGTTTCCGGAAACACGATCGAAGAACTCGGAAGAATTAGTATGAATTACGATAACGGCGAAGCTGTTTTTGGAGCGGCTATTTCGCTTTCAGATTTAGAGCACGCTTGTAGTAGCAAAGAAGCTTCGAACGTGGAAAGATTTATAGCCATTTCCAAACAGTTGAAATGGTTTGCTGGGAGGCAAATTAGAAACGTTTCTACGCTCGGCGGCAACATCGTCACCGGGTCGCCGATTTCAGATTTGAACCCTTTATGGATAGCGTTAGACGCTATTTTCGTCGTGACGTCCAAACAAGGCGGGAACAGATACGTCAAAGCGAGAGATTTTTTCTTAGCCTATCGCAAAGTGGATTTAAAACCGGATGAAATTTTGAAGCAAGTCGAATTGAAAGCATTCAACGATTCAGGAATATCGTCGACGACGACCGGCAAAGAATATTTTCACGAGTACAAACAGTCACACAGGCGCGAAGACGACATCGCCATCGTCACGTGTGGCGCGCGAGCGTTTTTTGATACGAGTACTGGTGAATGTCTAGATTTTTCCATCGGTTTTGGAGGCTTGAGTTTTAAAACAATCTTCTGTTCCCAGACGGCGAGCGGGATGGTCGGTAAACGCATGACGAAAGAAACTCTAGATTTTCTCATGAGCGCAATCGAAAAAGAATGTTTAGTAGACGAAAATGCGCCCGGTGGTATGGCGCAATATCGAACCACGCTCGCGAAATCCTTCGTGTTTAAGTTTTTCTTACACTGCGTGGGCGATTTGAGGAGTGTCGTTAACACTTCTTCTTCGTCTACTTTATACGAGCTTCAACAAAACGAACTTTCTTCTCTCGGACGAAACGAGCGACAGTCGGTGGTGTCTGGCGCGCAATATTTTACAAAAAAAACAACCGGTGAAGTCGTCGGCCAACCTTTGGCGCATAAATCCGCGCACATACAAGCTACTGGAGAAGCGGTGTATTGCGACGATGCAGCAAAGCCTGAAGGATGTCTCCACGCAGCTTTGGTTTTATCTACAATCGCGCACGGGAAGATTATTTCGGTGGATAGCGCGAGCGCTGTGGAAGATGTTCCAGGCGTACTCGGGTATTTTTCCGCAAAAGATATTCCCCAGCACGGATCCAATACCATCGGCCCGATTGCACACGACGAGGAGATTTTTGCCACGGAATATGTCACGTGCGTTGGTCAAGTTATCGGTGTTGTCGTCGCTGAAACCAGAGCGTTAGCGTTGAAGGCAGCGGACGCGGTGAAAATCGAATACGATATACTAGAACCGATTTTGTCCATCGAAGATGCGATTGCAAAAAAATCGTATTACACCGACGAAATGATTGGCATGAAAGGTATGCTTGGACACGCTTTGCATTCCGGAAATGTCGACGAAATCTTTGCAAACGAAGATAATAGCTCTGATATTAAAATAATTTCTGGATCTACTCGAGTGGGCGGTCAAGAACACTTCTATCTCGAACCGAACGCGTGCGTCTTGGAAGTCACTGACAACGACGAAGTGATCACCACTTCATCCACGCAGTGCCCTATGAAGCACCAAGCGTACATAGCGGATTGTTTAGGTTTCTCCCGAAATAAAGTCACGTGTAAAGCGAAACGTTTGGGTGGCGGTTTCGGAGGGAAAGAGTCGCGCTCGGGATTTATGAATGTCGCTATTGCGGTACCTGCGTACCATCTGCGCAAACCAGTGTCGTTGGTCTTGGATCGCGACGTAGACATGCAAATCACTGGCCATCGACACAGTTTCAGAGGCGATTGGAAGGCGGCGTTTGATGTGAAGAGTGAGAAAATACTCGCGTTGGATGTGAAAATTTACAACAACGCGGGTAATTCGCTCGATTTGAGTTCTTCCGTACTCGATAGAGCACTCTTGCACGTAGACTCCGCGTATAATATTCCAAATTTACGGGCAGAAGGATATTGTTGCAAAACGAACTTACCGTCAAACACAGCGTTTCGAGGATTCGGTGGTCCTCAAGGCATCATGATTGGTGAATCCGTAATGGATGACGTCGCGCGACATTTGAACGTCGCGCCAGACGTTTTCAGAGAAAACCATTTATATCACGAAGGTGATATCACGCATTTCGGACAGAAACTTATCGATTGCCAAGTTTGCAGTTGTTGGAAAGAGTTGAAATCTAAACGCGAAGCAACTTTTGCCGAACGACGGAAGGCTGTCGAAACCTTTAATCAGATGAGTAAATACAAAAAGAGAGGCTTTGCAGCGACGCCGGCTAAATTTGGCATTGCGTTTACCGCTTTGTTTTTGAATCAAGCCGGTGCGCTGGTGAATGTCTACTTGGACGGTACCGTTGGTATTTCTATCGGTGGTGTCGAGATGGGCCAAGGTTTGTTTACGAAAGTGGCTCAAATCGCTGCCAAGAACTTAGGCGTTCGTTTTGAAGACGTCCACGTCCTCGAGACGAGCACGGAGAAAATACCGAACGCGTCTCCGACGGCCGCCTCAGCAAGTTCAGACATGTACGGGGACGCGACTGAAGATGCGTGTTTGCAGATTATGGAACGCTTGAAACCAATTCAGGAGAAAATGGGCAAAGATGCATCGTTTAAAGATGTGGTCAACTCGGCCTATTTCCAACGCATAGATCTCTCCGCGCACGGTTGGCACGTCACGAAAAATCTCAACTGGGATTGGTCAGTAGGCAAAGGTAACCCGTTCAATTATTACACCTACGGCGCGGCGTGTTCAGAAGTCGAGGTCGATTGTCTAACCGGTGACGTGAACGTTTTGCGCACAGATATCGTCATGGACGTCGGCGACTCGATCAACCCAGCGTTGGATATCGGCCAAGTCGAAGGCGGTTTTGCGCAAGGTTTAGGTTGGATTTTATTGGAAGAGTTGAAATATGGCGATTCTCAAAACGGGCACAATTGGATTAAAGATGGCGTGAATTTTACGAGAGGTCCAGGCACGTATAAAATACCAACCGCCAACGACGTTCCGGAGGAGTTCAACGTCACTTTATTACACGATTCCAAGAATCCGAGAGCGGTGCAAAGTTCGAAAGCAGTCGGTGAACCACCTTTTTTGCTCGGAAACTCGGTGTATTTCGCGGTGAAAGATGCGATATACTACGCGAGACAAGAAGACGAGGAAGAAGTAGAAGAAGGAAAAGTGTTCAATTTAGATTTACCGTGTACGCCCGAGCGCGTGCGCATCGCGTGTGGCAACGCGTTTGCCTACGGCAGTCGCAATTACAAGACACGCATCACCATTTAGTAGCACTAGTAGATGTATATATGTAACGATAGATATATGTGAGATAATAATACAAGACTCTTTTTTACAACAACACGCGTTCTGCTCCATTGTACTAAAGCATCGCTGAGTCCAACGGGCTCGTCAAACAAAGCAACTTTTCGCATTCTATCATGATTTCCTTCGCCGTCGGCCTCGATTCCGGATCTTTCGCCAGCATTAGCTTCAACAACGCCTTCATTTCGTCGCTGCACGAAAACTTGCTCAAACCGAAATCCTCAAAGTTCTCATTCACCGACTTTCCATCTCTCAAAGCGCAATACTTATCTCCATTCTTCGGCAACGCTTCCCCTAACAACAACTCCAAGGCCGTGGCGCCCAAACTCCACACGTCTGACTTTGCCAAGTTTGAAAAATCGTCGTTTAAAACTTCGTTGGCGAGGTACCTCTGATCGCCATCTTCTGAAGCGCCACCGATGAGCTTCCTGCGCTTCTCGCTACACGTCGACGTCGCTCGTCCCCAATCCCCTAGCTTGTAAATCTTCTTCTCTGATTCGAAAATATTATCCGGTTTCACGTCCATGTGCGCAATACGTTCTTCCGAGTCGTGCGCGACAGATAGTGCGCTTGCCACGTCGCGAACGACTAACAAAACTTCGCCTTCATTTTTTGTGAATTTCGCGTTCGGTCCAAACTTCACCGCACCGCGTTCACAAAGCTCCATTTGGATGTACAAATGGTCGTATTCCATCCAAGAGGTGTAATATCGCACAATGTTCGGAGAATTCAACGAGGTTAAAGCTGCCATCGCGTGTACTTCCCTCAACGCGTCGTTTTTTTCTGATTCACCGTATAATTTCTTTTCCGTACGCTTGACTGCATACATTTTCCCATCTAACCGATGGACGACTTTCAAAACTTTGCCAAAACCACCTTTTGCGATCAATCCTAAATCCGCGAACTCCGATCGAAAACGAAGCATTCGCGCGGTTTCTTTCATATCTTCACTGCTGCTATTGTTATTTGATATTCTTCTGCTGTGCGCGGGTAATTCTTTCGCTTGCTCTTCGTCCCTCAAAAACGCATTTCGCGATATCGGTGGCGATTGGAGCAACTTTTCCTTCTTTGCATTTGCATCAGCTCCACCATGATGTTGTTGTTGTCTGCTTGGAATTGGTGGCACTTCGAACATGTTATTGTTAGCGTTCACGCTATTTCTATTACCGCCGCCTTGCGAGTACTGCAAACACGCTTGTGGAAGACTTCCGGCTCTGCTGATCGTAAACGGCTGTGAGGATTCTCTCGGTGTCAACTGCATCTGTTGAGAGGACAATTGCTGAAATCGCAAACCAGAAAGACCAGAACTGTTTCCGGCTCCATTGATAACGTCCAATGCGCCTCGGTTTGATTCGTTGTTATACATTTGTTGACTCACATTCGGCGAATCAATAACACACCCTAACCTCGCTCTCTTGTGTCTCATTGGGCTCAATGCCACCGGCGACCGCATGCCAAACTGTTTCCCGGTCGTGTTTTGAACCATTGAGCTAAAATACCCTTTACCGCTCATACCATTCTCC
>VIAT01000039.1:0-25704 GCA_009618095.1 Bathycoccus sp. SAG2 | reverse complement strand
CGTTAACCTCCAAGTTTCGTCAGAGAACGAAAATCATCAAATGGATCTTCTTGCTCGCGTTTTTGATCCTCTTCGCGCAACGCGTCTATTCCGCGATTGATGTCAGCAATCGCGTGCACGCGATGAAAACCGGGAACGGCATGAAAGGAAATCCGATGGCGTTGGACGACGGTATCGTCGACGATACCTCGGACGAAGATGGGAGCGAAGGAGAAGAAGAAAACGAAGACGAAGACGAAGAAGAAGATATCGTGGTGACGAACAGCGGCGAGAAGAGACAACATCGCGCGATGAAGGGCGATTCGGTGGTATCTAGAATGCTGAACGAGAGAGATTTAGACAGATTCGGGAGGCGAGAGTATCGATATGCGCACGATTCGGATAAGGAGTACAGCTCAGTCATCATAGCCAAAGATAACGCGCAAACGGAAAAGTATGACGTGAAATTTACCGACGTGAACGGAAAAAAGACGCACTTTCAGCTGGGTGAAGTGTTGGGGGAGACGTTACCGGATGAAGAGAAGCGGGCGACAAAAACGCACGCAACGTGCGCGTTAGTTGGGAATAGCGGGACGTTGTTGAAGTCTCAGTTCGGGGAGGAGATTGATGGACACGAGGCGGTCATGCGGGTGAACTTTGCGCCGGTGAAGAATTTTAAGAAGGACGTTGGGATGAAGACGACGTACGATTTTAGTAATCGAGAAAATGCCAGACGGTTGGTCGAGAAAGGGTGGGAGAATTCGAGACCAGACTCCGTGGCATTATTTTTTGAAGGCAGCTCGCCGACTAATAGGAAACGAATATTTGAACCGTTGTTGAAAAAGTACGGGAAGAGTTTGAAGATGCAATTTTTGCATCCTGGATTCGTTAATCGAGCGCACGATTTGTGGAACGTGCTGAAGGAAATCATCGAGAAGGAGAAGAAGAAACAGTTTCACGATAAACCGATGAGCGGGTGGTACGCGGTGAACTTTATGATGCAACGCTGCGAGAGTTTAGATTTGTATGGGTTTGAACCGTACACGAGCAAAGCGAAAGCGACGGCGCCGTACCATTACTTTGATCAAGTGCAAGGCGTGGTGAGTGTACACTCGTTCGATTTCGCAGTGTTCGCATACCAGAAGTTTGCCAAAGTGTTCCCGTTGAGGATTAGAACGAAGAGCGGTTGGATAGGCGCTGAAAATTGATTTTATTTTAGTACAGAGAGAAAGACAGAGAAAGAGAGGATGAAAGAAAAAAAGATTAGTTGTACCATGGTGGTACATAAGTGCTGCGTAAATAGATGCATTCTTTTTAAAATGTATAGCTACCTACCTAATGGTGAGACTTGACATCAATATTCCGCCAGCGACGGCGACGTTTAAACTCTCCGTAACGCCTGGAGTTGGAATTGTCACCGCACGTGTAGAGCTCGCAATTTCCTTGCTCACGCCTTGCCCTTCGCTTCCTAAAACTAAACACACTTTAGTATGACTCCTATAATCGTTGCTATCATTATTATTATTATTATTATTATTATTATTATTATTATTATTCAACTCTCTCGAAACGTCCACACAGCTTTCGCCCGAGAGCATCGCCGCTAACACGTTCTCTTTCAGTTCAAACTTGCCATCATTTACTATGCCCTCGAAAAACTCCTCGCTCGTTTTCCAATTAAACATTTGCATTCGAAACGCGGTTCCTTTGCTCGATCGCATGCACTTATCGTTGAATGGATCGCATGTTCTCGGGCCTAAACCAACCGCGTCGAATCCAAACGCCTCGGCGGTTCGTAAAAGCGTCCCGACGTTTCCGGGATCCTGGACGCCGTCCATGCACAACACTTTGTCTATTTTGCTCCTAGTATTCTTTCGTTTCATAAACTCCGAAACCGTCCTAATTTCTGGCATTTCCAACTCTGCGACGAGATCGATCCCATCGGCGTTCTCTACGCCGGCGAGTTTCTTCATCACTTTCGCCGTCGCTCCGTACGACGACGACGACGAAAAAAACACTTTGTGGTCATTCGCAAACACATCCACACGTCCATCACCATCATCCTCCAACGCGTACACCGACTTGACGTTGACCTTCGTTTTCCCGTCGCGTAAAATTTCCTTCAACACCGTCGAGCCGACGACGACCACCGACCTTTCTTCGTCTCGAAACGCCTTGGACGTTCTCAGTTTCACCAACCGCTTCACGTTCGCGTTTTCCACGCTCGAAATAATCGATTTTTTTACCGGTTTTGTCGCATCATTTTCATCATCATTTTCATCATCATCATCCTTCGCCCGCGTCGTCGCGTGGCAGCGCGTCGTCGTCGCGCTTCTTCTCGAAGAGTAATAATACGAAGAGCAACAACACGAAGACGACAAAGAAGAGCAGTGTGACCGTCGCGCGGCTTTTGCGGCGCATCCCGAAGAAAAAGCGTAGTGCTTATGCGGGTGTTTCAGACTCCTCGAGACAAAGCGCAAAAGCATCCCTTTTTTTTTCCCCACCAACGGTTTTTTGTGACGCATTTTTATTTCCTTCAAAAAGTCCAAAAGTGGAAAGAGAAAGAAAGGGACGCTCTCCATATCTATAAAACCCTAAATAGTTGGGGAGACACAAAAGATGGGAAAAATCTTTCAAAAAAAAAAAAATGGTTTCGTGGTCGTCACACGACAGAAGAAGAGAGGAGGAAGAAAAAGGTTTGGCCAATCAATCACATCAACATCAATCATCACCATGGCGAAAGCGTCGCCGGAAGACTTGAAAGCGCTGTTCGACACGCAGCAAGGGTACGACGACGTATCGCTTTTGTTGCAGAGCGGATGATGAGGACGACGACGTCGACGACGACGACGATTGTTTTTCGTCGTCGTCTTTTTTTTTTGTTTTCCTTTTCTTCTTGCCGCGCGCTCGTATCATCATTTTCATCGTCGTTTTCGTCTCTCTCTTTTTTTCGTGTGTTGTGTGTCTTCGAATCATCGTGTGCGTCGCATAGTGTTGTCTTTGGTGTTTTTTGGAGAGGAGCGATGCGTGGCCAAAACCAAGCGTCGAGTGGGGGGGTAGACGCTCTGTTGGGGTGGGCGTTCGAGGAGACTATTCGCGCGTTCTGAACGCTAACTATAGTAGTGTTATTATATCTATCATCATAATCATCATTTATTCTTCACAGGTACATGAAGTATTTCTTCGACGAGCTCGATTACGAGCCTTTACAAAAATTCTGCCAGCTCGTGTTGGATTGCAAAGGGACGGTGTTTTTCACCGGCGTCGGCAAATCGGGTTTCATCGCGCAAAAGATTTCCATGACGTTAGTATCCACCGGGACGAAATCGGTATTCTTGAACCCGACGGACGCGTTGCACGGTGACATTGGGATCGTGTCTAAAGAGGACATCATGGTTATGTTTTCGAAATCTGGATCGACGACGGAGTTGTTGACGCTGATTCCGTACGCGCGAGCTAAAGGGGCGACTTTGGTTGGGGTGTCCTCGAACGCAAAGAGTAAGTTGGCGAAGGAGACTGACATGCACGTGATGTTGCCGCTGGAGAGAGAGTTGTGTCCGTTTGATTTGGCGCCGGTGACGAGTACGGCGATTCAAATGTTGTTTGGCGATACGTGCGCGGTGGCGATTATGCAAGCGAAATCGTTGACAATGGACCAATACGCGATGAACCACCCTGCTGGGAGAATCGGTAAGAGATTAATTTTGAGCGTGAAAGATGTGATGAAACCATTGAGTGGGTTGCCGTTGGCGAAACCAGATGAGAAGTTGGTGGACGCGCTGGTGGAGTTGTCGAGTAAAGGGCAAGGGTGTTTGTTAATCGTGGACGACGCGAACACTTTGTTGGGCGTGTTTACGGATGGCGATTTGAGACGGTCGTTGCACGAAAAAGGTGGAGAGATTTTGCAAGCGCCCATTAAGGATTTGATGAGCTCAACGCCGAGAACTACTTTAGCGGAGGGGAAGGCTGTTGATGCCATGAGAGAAATGGAGGCTGGAGGGAGACCGGTGAGTTTCTTGCCGGTGATCGATGAGGAGAAAAAGTTAGCCGGCTTGTTGACGTTGCACGGGTTGGTCAACGCTGGTTTGTAAATGAAAAAGAACCGAGTTGTCGTTTAAGGATGATGACGAGAGGAGTTATATGCTTACCATATTATTTTGTTTTGTGACTATATCGATACGAGTATTACTTCTACATATTTGCTACTGTTTATTAACACGGTTGGCACGTGATTTCGCCGTCGCCGCACGCGCCACACGAACACTGCGGCATTTTCCACGTTATTTTTTCGTTTTGATGCTGCTGCTGCTCCTCCTGCTCCTGCTGCTTCTGCTGCTGCTCGAATCGTTGTAACGCTTTCCTCGCGGCCATTTCTCGAGGATTGTTTCCACGCGTATTCGCTCCACCATCACCCCCTCCTAACTTCATCCCGCTCAATTTTCTCGTCTCTTTCATGCACTCGTCTTCGCTCAAGGAATCGTACGCGTCATCGTTATTATCATTTCCGTACACCTCTCCACTTCCTACTCGTCGCCCTCGATTCCAATCTCGCTCGCATAATTTCACCAGTTCGCTATTCAATGCTTTAAACTCCACGTTGTGCTCGGAAATAACGTTATGTGCCAATTCGTGCATCAACACTCTCCTGATTGATTCGTACCTTCTCAACCCTCTCCAATCGTCAGTTCGTAACCTCAAATGAATCTCCATCCCTTGATTTCTATTAAATCCTAAGATGCACGTTTCCGATACCCCAACCAACCCTTCCGGTGGCATCTCACATAAGAGACCAACCGAGAACCGGTGCGTTTCCATCACGCGACGGACGCCCGGATCCCTTTTCAATTTTTCCAATATGGACATCGTCTTCTCTTTCGACGGCTCCACGATACCATCTGGTATCGGCAACACCCGTAAACTATGGAACGTGAATTCTCTCGAGGATGTGTTATACGCTACGCCTTCTCCTTTGTTTTGTCTGCTCGCATATCTCACGTCTCTCCGTTTCTCTCGTTTCAACTCGTCCTCGAACCCTCTCATCCTCACGTTTACTTTCTCATCTCCTTTCATCTTTTCCAAAACGCGCATTTCCGAGGCCACGAGTAGGATTTTCTTCCCTTTTCGTATCGACTCGAACTCGTTCAACAGAAGCGGCGGCGGCGACGACGACGACGACGACGACGACGATGGTTTCACGGGCACCTTCGACAAGCCGATGAATTTCATGGTGTGAAGATCGAGCGTCGGGAGCGCTTCTCGCACCGAAACGCTCAAATCGCGAACCGTCGCCGATTCCGCCGGGAGACGCAGGGCGTAGATTTTGTTTCTAAAGGACACGTTGACGACGATCGTCGTCGTCGTCGTCGCCATCTCTCTCGTCGTCGTCATTTTTTTACACACGAATTTAAAGTGAAGACATTTTTTGTATCTCTCTGCAACTGTTTTCCAATAATCGAGCACACAAAATGACGCTTTAAAACTTCGGGAGTACAGTTGAGAGTGTGAGAGGAAGAAGACACCCAAAAGCGCTCCAAAGAGGGAGGAGATTTCCATTAAAACGGAGAGCATTATTATTTGAAGACATTTTGTATCTCTGCAATAACTGTTTTCCAATACTCATCGAGCACACAAAATGACGCTGAGCTTCGGGAGTACAGTTGAGAGTGTGAGAGGAAGAAGACACCCAACAGCGCTCCAAAGAGGGAGGAGATTTCCATTAAAACGGAGAGTATGTGGACGTCTTTGTCGCGGAGGAGGCGCGCGAACCGAGAGACGCGCGAGACCGACGACGACGACGATGAGAGAGGATTATTCGGCGAACGACGACGACGACGACGTAAACGACGACGACGATGAGCAGCATTCAAAGTCGTCGTCTTTCGTCGTCGTCATCGCAGACGTCTTAGACGCGCGCACTCCAGAAGAAACGCTTGGGATTATTACGCGACGAAGAAGAGAAGGCATTAGATATATCGAAGAAAAAGCATCGATTCGGAAAGCATTTTCGGAACGGATTAAAAGGATACACCCAGACGTGTGCAACAACGAACGAGGAAGTGAGGAAGCGACGGAGAAGTGCGTTCGAGCGTACGCGTATTTATTGAGCAACATGAGCAGCTCTAAAGGAAAGGAAGATGAGGGATTCGTAGTAGGTGATTTCGACGACGCCGAACGAGACGTCTTCGGAAGCGTGTTCGTAAACGAGATCGCATGCGTGGGCGTCTCAAATTGTCCATCGTATTGCAATTGCACAAACACGGCGAGAGAGTATTTCAGCACAAATCCAAAAACAGGCGCGGCGAGGTTTGATAGAAGTGAAAAGAGTAATGCCGTAAAGACGGCGACGGAAGCGGAACAGTACGCGTTACATTTGGCGCAACAACAATGTCCGCGACTGTGCATACACTGGCTCGATAAAAGCCAAACGAAAGCGTGTGAAACAGAGCTTCAAAAAGCTATAGATGGATTGGAGATGATAGACGACACGGCGTTGAGGTTAGAGTACATGATCAGTGCGTTTACCACCGAAAATAGACTCGTGGAGAGGGAGTTGCGCGCGGCGGAAAACAGACGAGCGAGAACCCGAGCGACGACGAGTACCACGCAGAGCTGGTGGAAATAGATATACACACAGAGAAGATCAGTTATAATAGGACCCCGGTGGCATCAAAATGAATCGGTCAAATCTACGCAGTTCCCGCACATCGTTTTACGCTTCCCTTCGCACAACCAACACGGTTGGCCTTTTCTATACCCGTCTTTCCCTCCGTATTTATCCTCTTGGTTGACGCCGGTCCCATCGCACTGGCCGCACGGTTTCAACCCGGTGCCTCGACATATTGGGCACACTTTCCTAGCGCTCGTCGTTTCGCGGTGCGCGGCATCTTCTTCTTCTTCTTCGCCGTCGTCTCTGCGCATAGCGAGTCGTCGTCCTCCTCCTCTTCTTCTTCGTCTCCGACTCCGGCCACCATTTTGAGGCGACTTTGGCGGAAAAAAAGTCCTCCTCCTGGATGCTGCGCCGCGCGACGAGACTGTTGTTGTTGTTGTTGTTGCTGCTGCTGCTGCTCTTTCGTCTTTGTCGACGACGCGCCCCAAAAAAGCGACGGTCGCGCGCAGCATCGAGCGCTTATTTATGCGCTTTTTCGATTGGAAATAATGTAACGAACAAAGGAGGGAAAAACGTCATTTATTAGTATACGCGCACGCGCACGCACGTGGTATCATGCGTTCCCCG
The DNA here is from genome assembly GCA_009618095.1 of Bathycoccus sp. SAG2. Taxonomy (NCBI): domain Eukaryota; kingdom Viridiplantae; phylum Chlorophyta; class Mamiellophyceae; order Mamiellales; family Bathycoccaceae; genus Bathycoccus; species Bathycoccus sp. SAG2. The sequence continues at coordinate 18,491 of VIAT01000039.1, read as the reverse complement.
TGCGTTCTTCTTTGGTCGTTCGCATCTCCACGCGGCGGCGACGGCGTTCGAGGGCGCCATCCACCGCGGAGGCCGACGACGACGCGAGCTGTTGCCCCCGAAAAGAACGAGCGCCGTTTTCAATTCGTTCGATACGGGGACACCGCTCCCAAAACGCAAGGGGGTCGTCACACGATCACGTGCGATGGCAACGTTCCGGGCGCGACGTTACAACTCACGCATTGGACTGGAAACGAGACTCCAGAAGACGTGTACGCGGATACGAGCACGGAAATCGCGCTGAATTTCATCGAACAAAGCGGGGATGATGATGATGATGATGATGATTCTTTTGCAAAGGCGTTGGTGTTGAACAATCACTACGATACCGATGGGGTGTTGAGTTGCTACGCGCTTCTCGAACCAGAGTTTGCTCTGAAACATAAACAGATATTCATAGACGCGGCGGAAAGCGGGGATTTCGGAGAGTTTAGTTCCGAAAACGGAGTGAAGTTGGACATCGCTTTGTCGTCTATTTGTGATTCTGTAGACGACGACGAGTTGGCGTATTCAATGGCGTTTGAGAAGGTGAAAGTACTCGTCGAGCAGTTGAACGAAGAGAAAGGCGAGGAGTTGTGGAAGGAAGGGTACGATCAAGTGTTGGAAGCGGAGAAGGTTTTTGAGAGAGGACGAGCGATGTTAAGGCGATGCGAGAATGATGCAAGGCTAGTCATTGTGGAGTCAAAGACGGAAGACGGGTTTTTATCGCCGCAGGCGGTGCACAAGAGGTTGAAAGAGATTGGAGCAGACGGTACCGGAGAGAATCCTGCGTTGCGAGTGTTGAGGGCGATGAAGGACGAAGGCAGCGCGAAGTATTGGTATTTTTACGAGAAACCGAGTTATGGTTGGGTGAAGAAGTTGCAAAGGAGAAGAGAAATCCCAGATGTCGACGCGGATATTTTGGCAGATAATTTGAGCCATAGAAGTAATAGTAGTTGGTCGAAAGGAGGACGGTTGGGTCTGTCCGCGATATGTCAAATGAACGAGTACACGTCCATATCACCAGACGATATGGCGAAGATAGTTTTGGAGATGGAGAGAGAAAAAGTGTTTACGTAAATGCAGAGCGAACAATAGCTGGTAAATGGTCAAAAGCTAAATCTATACGCGAAAAAGTCATCGTTCACTTCGTATTATCATCCCATTTCAGTTTCTTATACGCCACTTTTTCCACATGAACCATTCGCGCCGCGTTGCTTTTTTTGCTCAAGACATGCAAAATAGCCGATCGCGATCGAGAGTTCGTGCGCATTTCTGTATCCGTCGGGCGTTTACAATCGTTCATCTCTGCTGCCCAAGCGTTTTCGTCATCGTCGCCGTCGACGCTGCCTTTCTTTTTCTCTAATATTTTCGTCATCGACTTCTCGTGATTTTTTTGCAGCCACTCAAAAATAGGCGCATTTGCTCGCACTTTTTCGACTTTTCGGAAATACTCAATCAATATTGCACACTCCGAATGTTTCCACGTTAAAACGCCCAGTTTGCCATTTTCTTTCAGTAGCTTCATCGCACCTTCCATGCCCCTGCGAAACTCGTCGAATTCTTCGTTCAAGTGAATGCGCAGCGCCTGAAATGTCATTTTTGCGGGATGCATGGCTTGGTACTCCGCACCTTTTGCGTTTGCCACGAGCGTCGCAAACGCTTTGGTCGTCTTAGGAAGGGTATTGGTATCTCGAGCTAATACGATCGCATCCGCGATGCGTTGCGATGACAGTTCGTCGTTTGTTTCTCCGTATTTGAATATGATATCTCTCAAATCATTTCTGGAAACTTTCAACAAAAAGTCGTATGCGCTTGCGCCGCTCGTCACGTCGAATCGTAAATCAAGAGGCCCATCCTGTTCGGGTCGAAACCCGCGAGACTTATCGTCAAACTGCGGCGAGGAAATACCTAAATCGAGAAAGACGCCCGCGACTTTCACTTTTGCATATTTCTCTCGCATAACTTTGAACATGCTCCCGAATGGCGCGTGGTGCATGTGAAACCTAGAATCTTCCTTCTCTAATGCTCTCCCAACCGTAATTGCTTCTGGATCTAAATCAAACGCGTGGAGTTGCCCATTCTCCCCCAGCACGTTTAATATGCCGCGGGTGTGTCCTCCTCTCCCAAACGTACCATCTATGTATACCCCGTTCGGATCATTTGCTATGCCTAAACTATCGATCGTTTCCCTCAACATCGCTGGCGTGTGCGTCCCTAATGCCTGCGTCGTCCCTCTCGTCCCAAACGGAGACTTTTTTGCAACTGTCACCGAGACCGTCCGATCTAGAAATCGTTCTCCGTCCATTGCCAACGCATTTTCTCGCGATTGTATAGTTCTGAATGTTAAAAACCCAGCTCCTTTGCTATTTCCAGTCGCTTGATCTCTCAACAAATTCACCTCTTCCTTCAACTCTCCACAGTGCTTAAAGAAATCCGCAATGTCGCTCTCGTCCACATTTTTCGGTAAATACTTCACGAAGACCTCGTATCCCTCCTCTTCGGAACCTTGCGCAACCATTCTATCCCCGGCGTTGTTTTGCTTCTTCGTAGTAGTAGTAGTGCTCGCGTTCACTCTCATTGCAGTTCCTGGCGTCGATTGCTCCCCGTACCTCCTCGCGCCGCACTTATAACACGTCTCGCGTCTCGCGAAATTCTCCCCGTTGCACTTCTTGCACGTCCAATCTCGTCCTTCTCGTTCGTTTGTCGTCGTTTTTCTATTCATATCGCCTGTATTTGCCCTCGTAAAAGTGTTACCTACATTTTGTGTCTGGATGCCGTTCGTTTCGTCCATCACCTTCACAAACCGTCCATTTAACTTCTCGTCGTCCTTTCCAACGCATTTGTTAAAATCCACATCGGATTCTACGATGACAACAGCTTCGCCGTGGAAGACGTTTCGCACGCACGATTCGCTCACCGATAAGAAATTTGCGACTTGTTTCTTATCCGTGTTCGGGGCAATGCCTTTGAGTCGTAAACGGAAACGTTTCTTAGGTGTATCTGCCGGCGGCGGCGACGATTGCGCATTTGGAAGCGCGTTTTTCTTCCCATCGTCTCCATCGTCCCTCTCTTTCTTCTTCTCTTTCTTCTCTTTCTTCTCCTTCTTTGCCTTCTTTGCCTTCTTCTCGGACGACTTCTTCTCCGGGTCCGAGTCCATCGCGCGTTTCGTGTCGACCATTTTTGGGCGAATGGATGATTCCACAGACGTTTTCTTCTGACGCATTTAAAGAGAAAGAAACAAGCAAAACAAATGTCCGCAAAACCAAAACGCGATGTCGTCATAGAATGGGCGTGTGAGCGTGTGGGTAAGTGGGTGACTAGTGCTCTCTCGCTCTCTCATTACTACGCGCGTGGCTAATATTTACTCTTTCTCTTCTCTTATTCTACTATGTGCAAACGTTCACGATTCCGCTCGCGGCTAACAGTCTCAAAATCATCCTCTCGTGGTCCCAGGCGTGTTGTGTACGACCAGATCTAGGGGCGACTTTGCGACCGGTAAACCAGTACGGTTCTTTACCACCCGAGTCAGTGGTGAAGCCATACACGTCGACGGTTTCGCACGACCTCGCGAATGTCAACACGGCGTGCATACCAGATGTCATGTACTCCCAGTCTTCAAACGGACCGAATCCGAGTCGGACGAGTTCTTCGCGCATTTTCTTGAACGAGTGGATGATGGATTTTAGATGCGCGTCGTGCATTTCGATGACTTTTCGCTTTTGTCGTTTGGCGAGGCGCGAGATAAGTTGTTTGCGCATGGCCGGGAACCAAGCTAAGTAAATAAGCTCATCGTTATCGGGCGGATGTTTCGAGGCGGGTTGTAAACAACAGACGTCTTTGCTCATTTTGTAACTCAAGACGCGATGGGTTGCTTTCTGGCCTAAACTGGCGTTGAATTTGGCATTGTTGTTGTCTAAAACGTTGATTCGAACGACGACGTCGTGCTTGTCGATGTATTGACCGTACTCTTTGGCCATTAAGGCGCCGCCATTGCCGATGATGGCACACGTTTTCTTGCGCTCAATACCGGCTAAACTTTTCCCCAATTTAGCATCCATTGTCCCGCCCAATTTCCACGCCGCTTTTCGAATCGAGTCATTTTCCGAGTCTAGCTGGCACTTGGATAAATCTTCCAAGCACGTGATCAACGCCTCTTCGTCTTTGTTTTTCACGGTTGGATTTGCGCTGGATTCTATCATTTTCGTCCTCGGGCCGTTTTCCGTTCTCACTCGCACCGTCCCTTTCGTTGCCCCATCGATTCTCGAAACCCCCACATACCCCGCTTTCGCCGGTAACACTTTACTTTCCTTCTTCCTCAACCCACTTTGTTTCGTAAACTTTGGCAACATCTCTTTTGGCGCGTTCGCGCACTTCGCGTTCCCTTGATGTATCGCAAACGCCTTCGGCATGTTGCTCGCCTTCCTCGCGGTGTCCTCTTGACGCACCTCGCGTTCAATCTGCGCGTTTTTTTCCATTGTCGCCACTTCGTATCGATCTGCTTCTTGATTTTCATCCTCGTCGTGCATTTCCGCTTTTTCGTTTTCTTCTCGGTACTTTACATCCGCGTTCGCATCCGCCGCCACGGTTTCGTCTGTGTCGTCGTCAACATCATCATCATCATCATAATCCACTTTTTCTTCTTCACCGTCTTCCTCCGCCGCCCCGAAAAACATCCCTTCGAGTCCGTGCGCGATCGGTTCGAGCACGTGTTCGTGCACTTCTCGCTCGACCGACGCCGCGACCGTTTTCGCGCGGGCCTTTTGGTTCGCGAAAACGCCCGACCCCCAATTGTTCTTCCCGGAGAAGAAGACGACACAGAAGACGAGACCGAAAACGCACAACACTTTCTTCGCTCGATGATGATGTTGCTTCTTCGTCGGGAGCATCATATCGCGTCGTCGTCGTCGTCGTCGTCCCTCCTGTCTCCCCCCCAGGTCGTTGTTGGCCCACTTTATTTTTGGCGGCGGCGCAAACCCGAGTATTATTATTATTATCCTCTCTCTCTCTCTCTCTCTCTCTCTCTCTCTCTCTCTCTCTCTCTCGATTGGAAAGCGCGTTTTTGTGCCGTCCGTTCTCGATTTGGAATTTTCAAAGTCTTCATTCAATATTCGCTTTTGGAGACGACTTTGGACGCGAAAGAACGCGCCAAAGAAGAAGAAGACAAAGAAGAAGAAGAAGAAGAGAGTAGTATGTGGGCGTCAAAAATCCCGCAGTTTCTCTTCTTTTTCTACGTCGCCGTGGTCTCCTTGAACGCGTTCCATCTCTTCTTTCCCGCTCGATGCAATACCGACTTTGAGACGACGGGAAGAAGAAGAAACACCTCTTCTGCGAAAGCGAAGTGCGTCTTTCCAACGCTGCGCGTGGAGGACAATTTCCGAGTGCACGTGTACGTGTCGGACACGAAAAACGAAAGAAAAGTCATGGAAGAAGTGATATCGGAAGGCGCGAAGAGAAGCGAGACGGAGGAAGACGATCCCGCGGAGGAAGATAGAAGAGCGTTTTCAGCTGAATTTGATGGGCAGCTTCGACGCGACAGAAGACGAGAGGCGAGAAAAGTCGCGAGCGCGAACGCGAGATGGGGCAGGAAACAAATGGAGAACATCACGATTCCTTTGAAAGAATTTAACGTGCGAGAAAAGAACGGGACGATGCTCTTCGCGCACGTGTTTATGACGAAAATTGGGGATTATGACGAGGAGAACGAGGATGAAGCGCCGTTACGCGACGAGCGGGACGTGATTTGGTGGGAGAGCGTAAACGTGCTCAAATATGCGAGAGTTGGCGAGAGAAGGAAGACGCAAAAATTGATAGGAGGGAATAGCATTCGGAGTAATAGTAACGATGGCGATGAGAACAGCACGACGAGCGCGTCTGGGAATGGTAGCGGAGTAGAAAAGAACACTATTAGCGAGAGTAGGATTTTGCCGCACTTACGACCGCACTTGCGAATTTTGAAGGTGAAATCACCGTTTCCATTTTTCGCGCACGGCGCGCCGATGGATATTGGTTTACGAATGTTAAATTACAAAACGAGAGTGTATAGGCCGTTGGCGATGATGGATGACATTTCCATTTCAAAAAAGGAGTGGCGACAATTGAAGATGATTGATTTAGAAGGAGATTCGTTGGAAGAAGACGATGAGACGTATCCGGACGATCCAATTATCGCGTTGAACATACAACCGCTCCCGCTCGGTGTCTTTCGCATTTTGCGTAACGTAGAAGCGACGTTAGATCAACTCCAAACGACCATGGGTTTCACCGATGACGATTTAGACGAAGTTCGAGAGATGGTCGTTGGTCAAGATTGGCGATGGCTAGTCGCCACGTTCGTTGTGAGCATCATGCACTCGTGGTTTTCTTTTTTAGCATTCAAAAACGACGTAGGGTTCTGGAAGGGGAGAACGAACGTAGAAGGTTTATCGGTTCGCTCGCAATGGTCTAATTTCATCTGTTCGACGATCATCTTCTTGAACATTTGGGAGTCACGAGGGACAGCATCGAGTATTATTGTCGTAGAAACCGGCATCGCCGCGTTGCTGGAATTTTGGAAGTGTTGGAAGTTTATCGCGGCAAAAAGAGCAAGGAAGAAAAACAACGAGGAAGCGTCAGAAATGCAAAAAGATACCGACGAAGCCGACGCTAAAGCCATGAAGTGGCTCGTATTCGCGGTTTTCCCTTGCGTCGTTGGGTTGTCGATTCGTTCCCTTTTATATCACGAACACCGCTCGTGGAGAGCGTGGTTCCTTCGAAACGCCGCGAACGGGGTGTACATATTTGGATTTGTCGCTATGACGCCGCAATTGTATATAAACTACAAGTTGAAATCCGTCGCACATTTGCCGTGGCGTGCCTTCATGTATAAAACCTTTAACACGTTCATCGACGACGTGTTTTCGTTCGCGGTAGCGATGCCGTGGCAACATCGAATCGCGTGTCTCCGAGACGATGTTATTTTCTTCGGGTATTTATGGCAGAGATGGATTTATGGCGTTGATAAAAGTCGTGTGAATGAATTCGGTCGCGCTTACGAGAATGAGAATGAAGACAAAGGTACCAAAGAAGAAGGCGATGAGAAAGAAACGAAGAAGAACAAATAGAGAAAGGGAGAGAGAGAGAGAGAGAGAGAGAGAGAGAGAGAGAGAGATGCTATGCGCTTGTAACTAACTATAATTCAAAAATCTCGCTAAACGTATTCTACTTTTGTTCTAACGCACACGACGCTATTTCCTCCATTGTGAGCGGATTGGTTTTGCAAGCGATATAAAATTGAATCGCGGAGAACGCATCTGGACGTCTTTCTTTCTTTTCACAGGTTCCTCGCGGAACTAATCTGTCACCCTCCCATTCGGACCGCACGGCTACGTTAGGATTCAATTGAAGCCCTCTCGTTGAAACTAAAACTGTATCATCGTCCGCCGCGCATAATTCTCCAGAACTCCCATCTCCTTTCACTTTCAGAAAACACCCCCTCTCTAAAACTTCTCGGCGGAACGTCCCTTCTTCACAGCTCTCGCAAAGAGCTTCGTCTTTATAGAGCAACGCCAAAGGCGTCCTTTCGCCTGGAGTATATGACGCTCTCTTATCGCGAAAGAGCAATCCATCGCAAGCGTACCCTCCAAAACTCTTCATTCTCGCACCTTCGTAACACTGGCGTAAATCCTCAACTGTCGCGCACGAAAACATAGGCGCCGGAAACATGGGATACTCGTGACCATCACGACTGACCCCGGGAGAGTCGATTTCGCTCGCAAACTTGCTTTGCAACCAAAAGCTCCGAAACTCCACGTCGCACCCGTACGTCTCCGCGCCGTTCCACGCCATCACGTCCAAAACTACAAAATACCCCCCAATATCCACGCCCCCGTCTTCTTCCATGGCATCGCCATCGGTACAAGCATTCCAATCTACTATTCCTTCGCCGTACACGCAATCCAAAATACAAAACGTCTCCGAGTTCCCTCTTGTTCCGTAACTGCCTCCCGGTAACACGCTTTGAAAGTGGTTCTTCTTGTTGTTCTTGTTGTTCTTCATCACGCGCATGCTCTTCCCGCGCTCGTCAAATGCACTCGTCCTTCCTCTCGCGGCAATTATGGTGCAGCGCTGGCCTCTCGCTTTCGGTTGGCAGAGCCAGTGTTCCCTTAAATCTTTCGGGACGTCCGTCATGTATTCCGGCAGTTGCAATTCCCCTCCGTCGTCTGAATCGTCGTCGTCTGAATCGTCGTCGTCTTCCTCCTCTCGCGTCTTCGTTTCCAAAGTCGCCATCGCGTCGTCCGTTTCCGTTCGCTTCCCTTCCTTCTCTTCGTCGAAATCCGCGTTGCCCTCGCTCGCGGGTGTCGTCGTCGTCGTCGTCGTCGTCGTCTTCTTGACGACGCGTCTCGCGTGGTCCGCGAAATCCCTCCTCGCCGTCTGCTGTCTCGACAGCGCGTCGCGTCGCTGTTTCTCTCTCGACGGCCTCGACGACCCTCTTCCTCCTCCCCCTCGTCCTCCGAAGAGCCGCCGCCCTCCGCGAGGAGGAGGAGGAGGAGGAGGAAACATTCTTTTTCCGACCACCCCGTGCGCAAAGCTCCTTTGTCTCTCTCTTCTAGTGGAATTTGGCCAACGCTTTTTTTGTGTGTTGAGTGTTTAGGGTTTTGTTCAGCTTTGGGAACAACCCCTATCTTTGTATCCCTTTTTACTCTTTGAGCAAGGGGGGACCCCAAAAAAAAACGCGCGCCAAACGAAAAGCGAACGCGAACGAAGAATAAGGAGGAGGAGGAGAAAAAGTGTTCTCTCGACGGACGAAAAGAAGGCCTCCTCTCGCTTTTTTGGGGGGGCCAAAGGGGGCGTTTCTTTTTGCGCTTTGCGCGTTTTAGTATAAGTACACAAAGTCTCTCTTCCGAGAGGGACTTTGTGAGTTCGTACTTTTAAACGTAACGCTTAAATTTTCGCTTTTCGCTTAAAAAAAAAAAAAAATCGCACATCGCATGTAACAAAAAACGCGATTGATCATTCGGCTTTGTCGCTTCGCGCTGCGGTCGGGGGAGGACGATGAGTGAAGAAGAAGAAGAAGAAGAAGAAGACCAGCACCAGCAGCACCAGCAGCGCCTCGAGGAGAGAAAGATCGTCGCGACGAAGGCGTTTCGCGACAACAACGCGCGCGTGGTGACGTTTACGAAGAAGAGAGGAGGAGGACAATCTTCTTCGTCGTCGTCTTCCGAAAGAAGGGGGACCCACGCGTTTCGATGGATCGAAGAGTGTTTTCGCGTTCGAGGAACGGTTCTCGTGGCGGTGCTTCCGCAAATGATGCTGGGGTTTGCGATTGGGATCCTCGCGAACGCGCTGAAGATACGCAGATGCGGGAAGGGCGTGATGGAAGCCGAGGAGTGCGACGTGGCGTTTAGCGTGGATGGGCACACGTCGGTGGCGGTGGTGTTGTCGTTTTTGCTGGTGTTTAGAGTGAATTTGGCGCACGAGAAGTGGGACGAAGCGAGAGAGGCGACGGAAAGAGTGAGAGACGGGGTGAGAAATTTAAACGTGGCGTTCTGCTCGTTCGTGTGCGCTTCTTCCCTTTCTTTTGATGCCGAGAGTGGTGCTCCGAGACCTAATGAGGACGGAGAGAATACGGCAGAGAATATGAAACAACAACAACAACAACAACGGCAGCAACAAAGCGAAGTCGACGAAGGCGATCGAAAAGAACTCGCGCGATTGAGTCAACTTATGTTTGCGTTTTTCCGTATTGCCATCCGCGAATCGCGTATTGGATACTCCGATGACGTTCGAAGCCCGGACAATACGAGCGAAAGTGGAGCGATATCGGCAGATGAAGTCGTGCGATACGATCGCGCTGGAAAACCGTCATTGCTCGACCTACTTCGAGATCCAGTGGAGATTGAAGCGTTTGTGCATCTCGAACCGTTTAATCGCGCAAATGCCGTCAGTCAAAGGATTCTTGACATTGTTGAAAAACGCAGACGACTTGGCAAAATGTGCGAGCGAGGTGCTTTGGAGATTTATCGCGATTGTTCACGCATCCTCGCCGGCATGAAGACATGCGAACGCATCACGACGACGCCGATGCCTAACAAGTACGCGCACATGTTGTCGACTTTGTTATTGTTTTTTGTTTACTCGGCGCCGTTTTGCTTCACGACGACGTTTGATTGGCTCACGCCATTCCCCTCAGCTTTGCTGGCGATGGCATTTTACGGCGTCGCCGAAGTTGCGAAAAAGATGGAAAACCCTTTCGGATGGGAGGCACCGAGTCACGATTTATCGCAGTTAGGTGCCGAACTGTTCGAAGACGTTGCTCGAATCCACGAGGGTAGAAAGATACTTGTGCAAAGAAATGTCGAAGAAGAGAAGGGCGAAGATCAACTTGAAGATGTGCGCTCTTCTCAAAGAGCCAGTCTGAAGAGATACTTTTCCGCTCTTGGCAAGCACGCGAGAAGTAATTCGATTTTGCGAGAATTTTCTGAAGATAACAATCGGACACAACCGCTTTTTCCACCTGGAGATGCGTGTGTTTCTGTGCGAGCTGCAAAGTTGGTGGTAAATCGAGCAGTTCGCGATCGAGATTTACCTCCAGTCGATCGCGTTCGGCGAGGCGATGGCCTTGGAAAGTTGAAGTCGGCATCATCTTTCAAAATTGACTTCATCCTAGACGTTTTCCAGTGGCGTGATACAATCTTACCTGATATTATTCCTCAGATTGTTTTTGCCATCGGATTAGCACTTTTTGCTCAAGGTGCAAAATATGTCTCCTGCGGTTCCCAAGTCACGGACGCTTCCGAATGTTTGATTACTATGGATCCCACCGCTCACGGTATCTCCACCATCGCACTTGGCTTCTTGCTCGTATTTCGTGCGGATTGGGCGTACGATCGATATTATGAGGCAAAAGAGTGTTTGGGTCGAATGCACGTTTCTTTACGGAACGTAAACGTATTGACATCATCTTTTATCCACCCCATCGATTACGAATGTGGGGAAAAGCCATGGGAAGGAGATTACGAGTATACCGTTCAAGGCAAATCAACAAGTCAAAGCAAGGAAAATTTCGAGAAAGACGTGAAAGCATGCGAAGAAGCGAAGATGGAAATACTGCGCTTAACGAACATCGCATATGCTTCAGTGCGTATACAAGTTCGCGAATCTCGAGTCGGCGACGAGTTTGGAAGGAAGATGAGTGCCGAATCTATTTTGATGGAAGACCCCTACGGATGTCCGAAAATACCAGAATTACTCATTAATGATGGAGATATGAGCGCTACGAAAGACCCATCCGTTATTGATGCAAACATGTTCAATAAATTGTTCAGAGACATTCCCATACCGTCGAGGTGTGCGTACGCGTGTCTTCAAATCCAAACGATTGTTGAGCATCAGCGCAGACTCGGAAACGTGTGTGAACGCGCTGCATTTGAAGTGTACCAAACCTTAGAGGAAACACTTGCAGCTACGCGAGCTGCATACAGAGTAGCAACAACACCCGTACCTGTTGCGTTCACGCATTTATTGCAACTGATTCTCTTTGTATTCGTCTTTACGGCGCCGTTTGTGTTTGTCGTCACGTTCAAATGGATAGCCTTTATCCCGTCAGGTATAGTCGTCATCTCTTGCTACGGCATCAACGAGATGGGCACGGCCATGGCTGATCCATTCAGCTGGACGAGTCCTTCTCATGACTTAAGCGATCTCGGTAGGCGATTGGCGCGGGAATCTGCACAGATCCACGACTTCAAGCGAATATTCCGTGGTACTTTCGGAGGAGAATCTCTGGGAACAGGCGCAGACGATGAAAAGGTTTCAAACTCCGCGGTAGAGGAAGCGCCGACATTCGATAAAGTCAAAGTCGCGCAAGCGATCAGCAGCGGTGGTGGAATCGCTTCAAAACAAGACTTTGATCGCACGAAAGGGTTGCGTCGGGTTTCCGAGAAACTCTTCAACGACATTGCGCATAAAGAATCTTACACCGGTGTATCATCCAAGATCCACGGTATTTCAACCTCGGTACAGCGGCGTCGTTTGACGTCTACGTCATTCTTCACGGATATCTTCGCGTGGAAGAATACTGTCCTCCCGGGAATTCTGTGGCCAACGGTGTTTGCAGGACTTCTCGCCGGGCTTGCAAACTATACGAAAGTAAAACAATGCGGTACTGATGTGATGTCGCATCGCGACTGCCCGTCTACCTTCAGCGACACCGCGCACTCCGTCTGCGGTGGCGTTATCGGCTTCACTCTTTGTTTTCGGGCCAGCATATCGTATTATCGATACTACGAGGCGAAGAAATTCATGGGTACTTTGTGTGAAGGTGCGCGAAACTTTGCGTGTGGCTCCTTAGCCTTTCTCAGACCGGATTTGCCCGGTGAAATTCAGTACGACAAAGACGCCTCTAAGGCTTCGACAGCGTTCATCAGCTCCGTGGAACTCCGAACTGAACTCATTAGATTATCGAACTGCTTGTTTGGATTCATTCGACACATTGCCCGCGAAACGCGATATGGCGTCCGAAAAGTCGGTGAAGTTCACAGTACGAATATTGATTCCAGTCAATTAATTCGAGAAGATCCTCGGGGAAACCCTTCACTTTCTGTAATTCTCACGGAAAGCGAAAAGGATTTCATGTGCAGGAAGCCCCCATCATCTCGACCAGCGCTTATTGTGGCCAAGTGTCAGAAACTCGTCGAGGAGGCGCGCAAAAGAAACGAGATTTCCGAACGCGGCGCTTTTGATTTGTACAACGATCTCAACGAGTGCTTAATCGCTTGCAATAATCTCGAACGAATCAGTGAGACCAAAATGCCGTGGATATACTTGCATCTATTGAACTTTGCTTTGTTTGCGTTCGTATATTCTGCACCGTTTATTTTCACTGCAGGTTTTGGATGGTTATCACCGGCGCCGGCTATGCTGATCGCGATTGCTTTTTACGGCACAGCAGAAATAGCGCGTAATATGGAGAATCCCTTCGATTACGATACCGACGGTCACGATATTGAAGCTGCAGGATTTGCGCATTATAAAGAATCGAGATTATTCCGTGAAGTTATGTTTGATTCCGCACTACCTACTGCGATATCAAATAATTTGGGTTCAGGTAAACATTTGAGCAAACTCTCACCCCATTCGGCAACCGATGTGCTCGTTGACGCCGGCGTCGGCAAAACTGTGAGTCCATCCGTTGCTCTTTCTGCCACGAATGATGTAAATAGTGGTGATGTTGAATCAGGTCATATCACGATAAAATCGCCCAAGAACAGTTCTGCTCTCACGAATGCACAGGTCATGGGTGGAAAAACTGAAGCCGAAAATCGTTCTCACGCTCGCATATTCCGAGACATTTTTAAGTTTCGTAACACCGTGTTGTCCGAACTCATTCCGCAGTGCGTCATCGTTGGATTGCTCGCGTGCCTTGCCCAAGCAGCGAAGATATGGAAATGCGGTGAAGAGGTCCTCGAACCGAGCGAGTGTCAGGTAACATTTTCGAAAGATGCACATACAGCCGTCGCTTCCATATTGGCATTCGTCATCGTATATAGATTTCGATACGCTTATGAGAGATACTACGAAGCTAAAGTATCGCTCGAAAAGCTCAGATGTGCTTTGAGAAATTTAAATATGGGTACGAATGCGTTCGTGAATCCACAACTGTTGTTCATCAGTAACGGTACGAACACGACGACACCGTCAGATTCAGCAGCACACAGTACAACAATTCGCGTATCTCCTAGAGCACACGTTCTGAGGTTAACAACACTATTTTTTGCCGTGGCACGAATATATCTTCGTGAATCTACTTTAGGAGTTGGACCGAATGGCGAGACAATTCATTGTGACGATGCGAATGTCCTCCTTGCTGACCGTTATTCTGATGCGAGCCCAAAACTCGGTCGTTTATTGGATAAAAAAATATTCGAGTCCGAGAAACAGGACGATAAAATCCATGATGCTTTTCTCAAAATTGAGGACTCAATAGGACGATTGAATTTCATAGCGACTAAGTTGCACGCGTTCGTTGAAAACCTCAGAATTAAGAGATTTGTGTGTGACCGTGGCGCCACGGACCTCCACAGAGAGATCTGCCAAGCCTTATCTGCAGTCCTCAACTGTCATCGCGCAGCACACACGCCAACGCCGCGAGTTTTGGTCCACGCGGTAAACGTGATTGTGTTTTTCTTCGTTTTTTCGAGTCCTCTCCTTTTCACGGTGAGTTTTAAGTACATTGCGTTTTGGCCTGCTATTTTGGTCTCACTGTGTTTCTACGGAGTTTTGGAAGTCAGCGATAGGTTGGAAAAACCTTTCGGCTGGATAAAACCAAACCACGATTTATCCATTTTCGGACACAATCTCTGGAACGAATGCGAAGCGTTACATGACGTCGTTGACGATTCTGGTGAGCAAGTTCAGGATTATCAAGCGATTATGCGAGTGAAACAATCTGTATCGCCAAATTTGACGCGTTCAAAGACGACGGTGGCTGACTTGTGCAAAAGACCTACAGAGAAGAAAACTCTTGTCGTTGCGGAGACATGCGAGTCTGCCACGGCGACATCCTCGACGCTTCGCGCGGCAAAGGAATCGGAAAGGGGTCGATTTTACTTCATTACACAGATTTTCGTAATGCGAGGCACCATATACGTGAGCTGCATACCGCAACTTCTTTCAGTGGTGTTTGTCGCCTACTTTGCCACGATCCTAAAAGAATTATCCTGTGGGAAGCTTTCAGATGCAAGCTATTGCTTTGTATCGTTCGATGGAACCGCACACCGACTTGTTGGAGTTGTAATAGGCTTTGCCTTATCGCATATTGCACATGTCGGCTATCGTAAATGGTACGAAGTGCTCGTCGCTTTGGATGACATGTACGATTCCGCACGGTCAATAAACGTCATCTCCGCAACCTGTTTGGGACACAATAACGGTAACACCTCTGCCAAGAAAAGGTCAGGAAAACAACGCGGAATCTTTGTTCGTAAATCGGCAAAGGAGGAAGAAGTGCTCAAGCAAGAAGCGCTGAGCTTCTTCTTCAGCGTGGACAGCGTGAATAAAGGGGAAGTCAATCCTAACGTCTTGAGAGAACGCGTTCGACATTTGCTCGATCTCGCACTCGTCTTCGCACGAAGAAGTGTGCGCGATCACCGCCTTGGCGTTCCATTCTATTCTCAAACTATCGGTACTGATATCGAAAATACGAGAAAATCGGGTAATTCTGGGCCCAATCTGGATTCGTCGTTTACTCTGAAACCACTCGATCCATACGATATTGCCGATGCGAGCGTCGGAGTACCATCTGTTGCGGAAGTTTTCACTCAAATACAACATGATACAAAACTTGAAAATGCTATGTTAGCGACATCGCACGAAAGTCGAGCTTCGGTGTGCATTGCCGAGCTGCAACGGACGATGGAATTTGCTCGTAAAAATGCTCTGATGAGTGACGAAGCCGCTTTCGATTGTTACAATCACTGCGAGAACTTTCTTCAGTCTCAGACGACCATACTCCGTGTCGTTGAAACACCAACACCTTCGGTGTATCGACACATCGCGCTCACTTCGCTCTTCTTCTACGCATTTTCTGCACCATTCTCGTTCGCCAGCTTTTTTGAATGGCTCTCGCCAGTACCGAGCGCAGTATTGGTGTTGGGATTTTACGGTGCTGCTGCCATAGGAGAAGAACTGATCGATCCCTTAGCGTGGTCCACGCATGCACACGATGGGAGCAGAGCAAGTGAACGTATCTTCCGAGAAAACCACGTCATCTATTCGACTTAAATATAAATTTATGCACGAAACTGCTGTTATTTATTCATATTTACACATAAGACAACTGTATACGAAGGAATTACATTTACGATTATTTATGAACTGTTCTCTTCTTTACGCTGACAACTTTCGTCTCTTCTTTGCTTTTCTACGCGCGAGTACCCGTCTGCCACCAACCGTCTTCTTCCTCGCTAAAAATCCGTGTCTTCGTTTCCTCACTAAGTTTGACGGCTGATACGTCAGGTGCGTTTTGCACCACATTCCGTTGTAATTCTCTTCTTCCTCGTTGTCCTCTCTACTCGTCGTCGTTGAAGACGGAGGAAACGCAATTTCCAGTCTCCTCAACGCGTCTTCGATTGCATCAACGTTTTTGTCGTTCACGACCGCGCGGCTATTATTGTTGTTCTCGATGGCATGCGGCGCCCCGGCGACGACGAACGGCATCGGTATCCTCCCCTTTTGCTCTTTGTTCGCGTGCCTCGTCGTCGGCGCACTTTGATTCGCGCGATGGTGAAAAAAGACCATTTCTCTCGCGCTTGCGATGTCCACGACCGCGCGAAACGCCTCTTCCTTTTTCGTCTTCCCCGTCTTTCGTTTCGTTGTCTCGCTTCCCTCTTTCGCGCCTACTCCTATTCGGACAAATCCAATTCGACTCGACGAACACGAAGAAGAAGAAGAAGAAGAAGAAGGCGGAGCGAACGTGACCATCCCTCGGCTTCGAATGCACAAAGCCACCGCTCGATGCATCGCGACAACCGCGGCGCGTGTCGACATCGGTGGTGGCGTCATGCGTGCGTGCGCGTGGACGTTCTGGGGAAAAAAGTATTTAGAGGGGCTTTTTTGTTGATGAAGATGCTTTGATGGAGGGCTATACAAACAAGAGTTACACGTCGCTACAATAAATAAAAAGAGACTACTTTACAACGACAACACGCGTTTACTTCCGAGCGCCGTCGCCGTCGTCTTCGGAGTCTCGGATGACTTTTGTCCCCGGTGGAAGCTCGACGTCAGGAACGCTGATCTTTGCTTTGCTTTCGGCTCCAGATTTCGGCGAGTCGATACTTTCGTCGCTCCCCGTGGAAAATCGAGACATTTGCGCTTCCAGCGCAGCCATCTCCTTCAAAACCTTCTCTGCCGCTTCTTTCTTCGCGTTTTCGATGGATCTCGTGTCTTTCTCTTCAATCGCAGTAGTCGACAGTTTCGGTGGTTCCTCTTTCTTTTCTACTACTTCCTTCTTTTCTTCTCGTTTGTTTTGCATCGTTGGCATCTCCATTTTCGGCATTTCAATCTTAGGCATCGCAGGCGTCTCCACTTCCGGGATATCAGACTTAGTTTCATCAGAAACATACGAAGTTTGACTCACATCAAGCTTTCGTAACTCTCGTGCGGCTCGCTTAGCTGATTTTGAGAGAACCGGAGAGAGCTTTTTGAACATCGGTGCCGTGGTGATAACAGTTTCGTTGGCAATGTTGGTGGTTTTCTTCAACATTCTCTTCAAGGATTCTTCAAACTGCTCTTTATCGGAGAAAGTTTCGTCCAAAGTCTTCGACGTGATGCTGGCGACTTCTTTCACTTGAAACTTGGCGTCGAAGATAACTTCGTTCGCGTCTTTGTTCGCGATGCCTTTGATTGAGTCCAGAGTTTCCTTCACCAGATATGTAAACGCTTGGAATCGCTGCTTGGAGCTGATTCTCTTTGTATCATCTGCGTTCTCTTTGTTATTCAAGTTGGAAATGTTCGCGTTCGCTTCCGCTTCTGCTTTGAGACGTTCAAAGACTCTTCTGACATCCTCACTATCTTGGTCGACCACTCTTGGCGTCGACGGTGATGGGATAGAGGCAACTGTTTTCAGCGTCGAGACGACTTCAGATACAACCGGTTGCATCACCGATCGAATGACCCGTTCCGCCTTGAGTGGGGGCGGTGGCTTCGCCGCCTCCGGAGTTGCATTACTACTGCTAATATCAATACCATCACCTTTCCACACCCTCCACGCATTCTGCATCAAAACAGTCGCACCAGCCGTGATGGCAACCACCATTAGTGTCGGCAACCCTTGCGCGCCCGAACCACCCGAAGAAACAAACGCCGCGGTCCCCGCGCCCGCCCACACTGCAACCGTCGCGAGAAACATCGCCACTCTGGACATCACAAACGCAACCGCTGCACCAACTGCAGACACACTGGTACTAACTGTGCCAGTAATCAACGCCCCAGCTCCAGAAAGCATCTCAATCAACCCTTGTATTACGCCTTGCGGCGCCCGTATCTTATTCAATAAAATCCACGCGCACTCTGCCGTATCCAACGCACCGTCCATTACCAACAGAAAACTTTTAATTACATTTGTACTCACGATTTCGCACCCTTTCTGCACCGGCGCCAAGTGCGGAAACGCGATCGACAAGTCGCTGTTGGCGATTAACGACACGAACACCATCGCCGACGCGAGGGTGAATATCGACCTGTATGGCTTTGGTATGTTCTGAATTTTGTTGCTAATTTTCCCTGTCGATGAGGAGGCTTTGGTAATCGTCGCATCTCTCGCCAAGGACGATGCTTTCGCGATTAAACACGTTCGTCTGCCGCATGCATACGCTCCCACTGCGACTGCTCCCGCGCTCGAGCGCATCATCGCCGCATTCTTTTGTCCTTCGTTTGACGAGACTTTGACGATGCATTTCGATCTTTTTTCCCCAGCGATACAAAAAGTAGTCGCG
>VIAT01000038.1:0-26672 GCA_009618095.1 Bathycoccus sp. SAG2 | reverse complement strand
GAGAGAGAGAGAGAGAGAGAGAGAGAGAGAGAGAGAGAGAGAGAGAGAGAATGCGTTCGAGAGCAGCTGCCGACGACAACGACGGCCGCGAGAAGGAGGACGTCGAAGAAGCGGTTTTTGCGGTCGGTAAAAAGGACCCCCCCGATTTGAAACGTCACGAAGCCACGCGAGGAGATGACGCCCGACGACGAACGTGGTGCCACCACCTCTTCGTGGTCGTGTGCGCGGGCATCTTTTTCGGCGCGTGTATTATTTTGTCGTCGTCATCGACCGCGAGGTACGCGCCGGTAGTGCACAGAGTACACGATAACGTCAAGAGCATGTATGACGCGCATAAGAAAGCTAAACTGGAATACTTGAATTCCTACCGGGAGGCATATTTGGAGTCGATTTTAGCGAGGAGGAAAGAAGAAGAAGAAGAAGAAGAAAAAGACAGTTCCGTGGTGGAGAAGTGTCAAAATATGCCGAATAGCATTTTAGAGTACGATAAATATGGCATACAACTGAACAATTCTTGGTTCCATCACATTCACATAGCGAAAACCGCCGGATCTACCATGAATAAGAGATTAGCACGACGGTATTACGGAGTGTGCGGAAATAAGTATACTTCGTGTATAGAACCGTTAGAACATGAACGCAACGACCATGCGCCGGAATTTGGAATGAATGCCTCTTGGCATCCTGAATGGTCCTTTGATTCTATGGTAAGTAAAGGTTTTCATGATTGCACTTTGGTGTCGTACGAGAGAAATTGGGATGATTGGGTGAAAGACGTGCTTCCCGACCATAAATTTCACGCGAATGCAACGAAGGTGATGTTACTTCCATGCCGAAATCCATTGGAGCACTTCTTTTCCCAGTGCAACTATAACAACCGCAACGCAACTAAAATTTTTGCAAACGTCACGTCTTGCGAAGAAGGGATCAACAAGTGTGGTCTCGTCGAACAGGGAAGGTTTAATAGAAAGATGATTCAAAGTTGGGATAAGGTCGTGTTGTTTAAATATTCTGCATTTGATAGTCTTTTCAGTCTCTTGGATAATCACATACCGTTGAGAAAGTTTTTACTTGAATCAAAATTCGACCCGAGCACGAACGCTGACAGGAAGCCAGAAAACGAGAAGTTAACTGAGACATGTTCAAAAGAAATAGTCGTTCAAGCATTGAAAAAGAAATGGTCGTATTACAGTTTCTGTGATAAACTCAGAGGGAATTTAACTGTTTTGGATGTGGGGATGAACGGAGATGTTACCGTTGTTGAACCAGTTACATGAATAGAAATGTACTAGTAGCTACTGAAAGTCTCATAAACGCGAAAACTGTTTCATACTATCTCTCACGCCAAAATCCAACATGATTTCCTCAGAACCACCAGGTATGGCGTACGCTCTCACATCTCTGTACAACCTTTCGACTTTTTCACCCTGACCTCCTCGGACGTAACTCGCGCCGCCGAAAATCTGCGCCGCTTCTCTGGCGCAAAATTCAAATACTTTTGTCGCTTGGACTTTTGCTAAAGCGGTAATCCCGGCGAGCATTTTTGGTTTTTGTTCTTCAGATAAGGTGTTCATTTGATAGGTGATGTTCTCGAGAAGGTTGTGCGTAGCTTCGATTTGTCGTATCATTTCCGCGAGTTTGTGGCGAATCACTGCGTGATCGATTAAACGTTGGCCAAACGTCCTCCTTCGATGCGCGTATGTAAACGCCTCTTCGTAACACACTCGCGCAAATCGATTAGCTTGCACGACGAATCCCCATCGCTCGTGATTGAAATTGTGCATGATATACTTAAATCCTTCGTTTTCGTTGCCAATTAAGTTTTCTACAGGCACTCTGACTTCGTCAAACGTAATGAAGGTCGTTCCTGAAGCCCAAACGCCCATGCAGTCCATGCGTTTGCACTCCACGCCTTTCATCGACTTTTCAATCACGAGCAAGGAAATTCCACTCGACCCTTTCCCGCCAGTCCTCACCGCAACGGTGAAATAATCCGCCCAAATACCATTCGTAATCCATTTCTTCTCTCCGGTGACTATATAAAATCTCCCAGTTGGGTCTTTCTTTGCTTCGCACCGAATATTCGCCACGTCTGACCCGGCGTACGGCTCTGTAATGCACAAGCAAATAATACTCTTTCCCTGTAAAACTGGCCTCCCAACTCTCCTCCTTAACTCCTCGCTCCCAAAATTCAACACTGGCGGTAACCCTATGTGCACACCTTCCAACAACCCCCACAAGACGCCCCCCGAACCGCATCTGGCAAATTCGTCAAACAAGATCAATTCGTGAAAGTAATCAAAATCTGGTGGAGGTTGAATTCCGTCCGTCAATTCTTCTCGCCACGGTTTACCCACGACGCCTGGTAAGATTCCGGCTTCGTATGTTTTTATGTATATTTCTTTCGGAATGGTTTTCGATTCGTCCCATTCGTGTACGAACGGTAAAATTTCTTTTTCGACGAACGAGCGGCATTTGAGGCGGAAATCGGAGTGCGTTTTTTTATAGAATGGGGATGCGTAACCGCGGTACCAATTTGGGTCACCGAATGGGACTAAATCGCCGTACGGTTGGTTGTGCGTTTGACGATCTTCTCCTCCGTAGTTTCGCCGCATTTTATTCGCGAGAACAAACGACAAATAGTAATGCGTGAGGAGAACAAGTGAGGGATCCTCGATTCTTTTGCAGAGTTCGTTAAAACGAAGAAGAAAGCAAAACACAAAAAGAGAGTAAAAAAGCAAGAAAACGCAAAACGCAACTCATAACGGAACGTATATTCGCATCATTCGAGACTATCTTCTATAGCCTTTTGACTTTAAAAATATCTATTCATCTACATCTCACGCAGCCTGATCATTCAGGCATCCAACACATCCATCTACTCGTCAACACGGCTCGATTTGTTTTCGCACCGCGGTTCCAGAACTCGTCTGAACTCGTCACTCAAAACGTCCCTCCACGCGTATTCATGATACTCATTATGAAAGTATAACTTACACAATTTCTCTGCGGCAATTTCAGGTAACTCCTTGTTAGTTCGAAGTGCAATTGCAGCTAAGGTGTGGTAATACGCGCCGTTATTTACTGTAAAGGTATCGTATTCGTCGTTTCCTTCTCGTCCGTTTGTTACGTTCCAAGCCATAGCTTCGCGAACGACTCGTAAGTTTACGAGCATTTTCGCGTATTTCCCACTCGAAACGGCATCTTCGAGTATTTCTGGCAAATTTCGCATCTTTTCGCCAGGTGTTCGGATGGTGAAAGACTCGTAATTTAATAAGAATTCAAATGGATGCGACGTGTTTATCTGCGTCAGCACTGGAACGCAGCCGCGGCTGATACCATCTATAAATCTTTGGTCAAATCCGTTCCCACCTGCGGAGAGGCAAAACTTGGAGTGCATTCGAATGACCTCTGCTTGTTGTGCCGCGTCTCCTCTTTCGACAGAATGGGTCAGTTTTCGGTTGAGCCAAAACCGCTCTTCGTCTTTGAACCAATCGACAATCCAACCTCTGGCACCTCCACCGTACGAGTACATACAGTTATTCTTCAAATTTTTAAAGAACTCTTCGCCTAAGCACTCCGATTGGGTTCTCTCTGAGCCAGCAAAAAAGAGTAGAAAACCATCTTTCGTCTTTTCGTCGTATCTCTTGAATTCAGGATCTTTGGCGCCGTAGTATCCACCCAACGAAGTGACGCTGGAGGGTATGACAATATCTGTTTCGCTCCGGAAACATGGAGTTTCCTCGTTCGGATGACCTCGCCACTGACCGTATTGCGTAATTGCTATTCCATTTGGAGGAAGTGCATCGCGAGATTTCTGCGTCGTGCAGAATCCTCGATCTTGCGCGTTGAACCATACGGTAGGAAAGGATATATCACCCTTGAATTTTTCGTTGACGTATTTTTCAACCCGCGAGGCGTATATTTGGGCCATTCCTACATTTCCAACCGTATCGGAAGGGAAAAAAGGGATTAAGGTGACAGTGTTCTTGAGCTCTTCGTCGCTAGATTCGCTCGTAGGCGGGTTTGGATCGAATACTTCAGCATCTTTACGGAGAGAATGTTCGAAAAAATGCACCCCTCGGAAACTACCATTATTTTGATATCTCTGTCCCCGGATGAATCGCCGAATTGTACCTGGTAAATCAAGGTAAGAAAGTGAAAGCTCCTTTTTACCTTTCCGTATTGGCGCATTTAATCGCGCAGAATCCAACTCGTCCTTGCTCATCGCACAATCCATGCCAAAGCGCCCTTCTTTACACATCACACACTCGTAATCAATGCAACCGCCACCAAATCTTTCGCAATCCGGGGAACAGTTCGTCGCTTTCTGCTCCCTAGAGTCTACGAGTTTGGTCATGAGTTTCCGACTGTCCTCCTGAGCGTCAAATTCTGATACTTCTCCCATTTCCTCACGTTTGAGTTTTCGCTCTTCGTAATCCATTTCCCAAAAAAGAGTATGTTTTACTTTTTTGTTGTCCGTGCAAAGGTGTAAATTTTGATCGAACCGGCTGTAATGGTCAGAAAACGTGTGCTTGTACATTGAATCACCGTATGCATTTAGCAAATGTGTGGCACATTCATCTGCACACTGGCATGGAGGAAACTCCGTTCTATTCATGCCTGGTTCCTCTTGCGAATGAGCGAAGCGGTACAGAACGTCGCCACACGAAAGATGCACGCTTCTATCGCAAGAAGGGATCGGATCAACTTCGCATCGTTCTCCGGTCCAATCCGTGTTGCATATGCATGTAGTCTCTTCATTCGTCGAAGGATAGCCGTTCATACACTTACTACCACTGTTGCCTCTTATCAAATCGTTGACAGAAGCATCAACAGCATCGGAACTCCGAATTTTATCATTTACTTCTGGAGTGGGAGGGACTTCAGATGGAGTGGGCTTCTCCCCGGCAATGTACTGCTTTGATAACATCTGCTCTCGTTCCTTCATGTGTTCTAAAAAGTAATTCTGTGCCGTGTTCAAAGCGTGTAACTTTTCACTCAAGGTCGAGGAACAGCACGCATGGAAAGTCGTTCTCTTTAACCTCTTCTCTTCGTCGTAAGGTCTGTGATGAAAGCACCCTGAATCGAACTTGGACGATAAATGATGAGCTTTATCCCACAATCCGTCAGGGTCGTCGCGAAGAACGTTTGCTATAACCGCCTGATCTAGTCTGGTTATCATGTGACGTTCATTTCCGGACCGAAACGCTTCCAAAAGTATGCGTTTCATGTCTCCACTCGGTTTCCAGAATAATTGACCAGTGTTGAAATCCTCGTGAGAGTGGTACTCCTTTGTAAACTTGCCGTCCTTCTCCGCTTCCTCGTCTTCAATCGAGGCGAGTTGGAAAAAGATAATGCCGTCTGGTTTGGTCGCTTGTATCTCCACCAAATCTGGAACGTCAAAAAAGATCACGTCGCTATCAAATATGAACACGGACAAGTTAGCATGCATGAGAGAGAATGCCACTTTCGACTTGATCCACGTGAGTGCGTTGTAATCGGTTTTGGACTCGGTTTGGCCCTCGGCATGTTCGAAATCAGATGCGCGCATAGATTTCGGGTACGGAATGCAGTGTTTGATAAATGGCGAAGCTTTGCACAACTCCAGGGCCTTATCATCCATGCATTCAATCAACAGTCTATTCATGAAACACTCGCGGTCTTTGAGGTTTTGTAAATCGAACATCAGCATATCCCAGTGGTACTCATTTGCATGCGAAGAATACACAGTTTCATCTGGAACACAATCTGAAGGCAATTTAGATGCTGCTATTCCAGCACTGTTCACTTCGTTAAACCAGAGACACTCTTCTGGTGATATCGTACTCCCCGATGCGGTATCGGCGGTGAGAACGTCGGAGTACTCGGCTGGAACACCTGGAAGGCACGTGCGAACACCAGATGAGGTTTCATGAAACCGAAACTTGGAATCTGGAGGGGATGGAAATGGAATATCTGACAACTTGACGGAAGCATCACCCTCGACATCATTATCATTATCAGGACTACCACGGTCGTCAGTATCTACACTGTTATAATTAGCATTTTGCTCTCTATCAGCATTAGCATCTGTTTGCGTCGTAGCCAAAACCGTTTCAGAAGTAAAAATATCCTCCTTAAATTCGTTTTCCAAGACTGTATGCACTATTTCTATTAACTCACTTTCTGTGCTCGAGTGTCGAAGCTCGCTATCACCTCGACATCGAGCACTGCCACTGAAAGATGAACTGGATGGAAACCCAACGATCGTTTGTCCTAATGACAATAAATACCAATCCGCAACGTCGTTCAGTGTATATGCCGGCTCGGTGTGATAATGTTCTTTATATTTCGCAATATCTGTCGAAATCACTTGCACGACTGATTGATGCTTTTCTAGGAAGTCACGAACAGTCTGCGAATCCACCGCTACGTGCGTCTTCTTGCCCGTTTTCTCGAACAATAAAGTACAAAATTCCACCAGTTTATTGACCATTTTAGGAAACTCTGATGCAGCTTTCTTAACAATTCCTATTCTCCCGTCCGGTGCTTTCCCTTTGTTAAGTCGTTTCTCCGCTAGTTCTTCATTCAACGTTAAATCATCGTTGAACGCAATACCAAGGTTTTCATCCGCAAACGTGCGTACGTGGAAGGTGATAATTTTATGCATTTCGCTCTCTGGCTTTCTCACTACCTCTACTAAATCACCGACGGGCTCGTCGAACCAATACCGTATCGAAGTGCAACCACCCGATCCCTTAGCAAATATATTATGCATTTGCTGCACCATCAGCATCTTTGAAGCGTTTCCATAAATTTCTTTGCTACTCAAAATCTCATTCCAATCGTTCTTAACCCCGTTCAGATGATCTACTTCGTTACTTCTCTCGTACTTTTCGTATTCCCTCGTCACTTCCGTCAAAGTTTGTTTACCTCCAATCTCATACGTTCTCTTAAAATTATGATACAAATTATGTCTTTCCGGACGATCTTCGCACGAAACTAACTCATGCCAACCACGTTTCCAGGGAGGCTCTCCTCCGCACTCGTGCACACCAAACGTTTCGTACCCGGCTTGCTTCAATACTTCTAAAATAGGAACTAAAGCGGTGACTATTTGTCCCAGACCAGTGCCGGCAACTAAGTTTAAAATATGCACCGCTGGTAACGACCGAGGAGAATCGGGAGACGAATTCGAGCGCCTCCCTTCCTTGACATCATCACTCGTCTTTGTCGAAACAGCATCCTCTTGTTCTTCTCCTTCCATTTCTCGTTTCAGTCGAATTCTTTCCATCCGCTCCTTCTCCCGTCTTTGACGCCTTTCGCGTCGTCTCGTCCGTTTATCTTCTTCTTCTTTTCCTTCCGCGGTCGAAAGTAGCGAAAAGTCACCGTCCTCGTCGCGAACCGCCGCGAGTTCCGCCGTCGACCCGCGATAACGATGCCGACGATGCTTTTCCCGCCGCTTCAGACGTTCCACTCGGCTCAGCGTAAAAAAAGTATCACCATCGTCATCGTCTTTCCGATGTGTCTCCTCTTCGCGCAAAACTCTGCCAGCGGTCGACCCAATCGGAGCCCGCGCGAGAGCGAGCGCGAGGAGAAGGAGCGAAAGAGAGAGAACCGCGACGTGGGGCACGCGTCTCGCCATAATCTCTCTCTCTCTCTCTCTCTCTCTCTCTCTCTCTCTCTCTCTCTCTGAGAGAAAGAAGAAGAGAGAGCATGCGTTCGAGAGGACTCCTCGAGTCCTCCTCTCGCGCGAGCCCGATACAGAGAGGCGACGGCGACGCGATTTTGAAGAGCCGGCGACGAGAAGAGGATGCAAACAAAAGTGCAAAAGAGAGCAGCGTGACGTTTCGTATGCTCGTCGTGCTCGCCGGCGTAGCGTGCGGGTTTGTGTTCTCTTCGTATTCGAGGATAGGTGCGAACGTTCAAACGTTACACAGGAATGTAAAAGGCGCGTATAGAGCGCACAACGAGGCGAGAAAAGAGTATTTGAAGCGATATCGAGAATCGTATTTGGAATCCCTGTTTGCTTCTGAAAGGATACAAGAAGGAGAAGAAATAGTAGAGAAAGATGGCAACACACCAGTAGCAGAGGTACGAACGACGATGGCAGAAGTAACAAAAGAGCGAGTAGAAGAAGAAGATAACATAGATGCTGGTATGAGCGTCACACCAGCGCCGAGCACAGGATTGCTACCGCCATCACCGTCACCACCACCGCCACCACCACTGTCACCGTCACTGTCACCGTCACCGCCACCGATACAGCGCAACAACATACACGTTTATATTTTCAATCACCTATCAGACTTTGGTCTCGGACATTTAATGCAAGAGTTTGCGAAAATTTACGAGATCTGCGACACGTTAAACGTAGGAAGCGTTAGTATACGCGAATGCGGAACACCTAATAAACCGTGGCATTATAGTAAAATGCAATCGTGTAAAGATACTAGTAGTTTTGGACAGAATAAAAATGTGTTCATGTATGGCAAAAGATCGAGTGAAATTGATTTGTCATTAGGCCCGAACGAAGAAACAGAAGATAGGGATAGTTTTGTACACATTAACGGACAGGTTGTGAATTGGATCGAAGTGCTTGAAAATATAACCAATCCAGTAACACCGACGAGTGTATTCGTCACGGAGCCACATAACATGTACATCATGAGTGGAAAATATTCAAAAGTTGCACATAATGATGCTTGCGCAGGAATAACCAAATGGTTTGGGGATCCGTCTGATTTCCTTCTCGATGAGTTGGAAAAGCAGAGAAAACGACAGAGTAGAGGTAGGGGATCTAAGACGCATCAAAATGATATAGCATTCCACTTTCGGTTATTAGATGGCGAGCATCTCGGGATTGAAGTTCAGCCGGACCTTTCGATTAAATTAGCAGACCGCGAGATACAAATAGGCGATCAGAGGTTGGATAAAGAAGATGGGTACGGTCGTCTCGCTCACTTGGATTTGAAGCGTGCGGTAGACGATGTGATCGATTTGGCGAAGAAAATATTCGAAACTTCTGGACTCACAACTTTTGTAGCGACTGATGCTCCTGCTATTCAAGCTTATCTAAAGGATAATCCTGTAATTTCAATGATTGAGCATGGTGGAGGAGCAGGAGATGAAAAAGGAGAAGGATGGGTTACAGATGATCGAGACGGAAACGATAGTCATTACTCCTTAACCTCTGCGCTGGAATTTTACGAGCTTGGCACAGCGAAAAAAATAGTTTCCTTTCCGTTTACCTCTGGATTTTCACGAGCTGCGTCCTGTTTAATCGAGGGCGGTGAATATTTGGGTACTGTCAAGACTCTTGATGATCTCAAAGAAGTCATACGGAATTTCTATAATGATTTCTCTTCTTCGGCGTCACTGTTACCACCGTCATCGTCACTGTCACCATCACTATCACCGCCATCACCGTCACCACCACCGCCACCACCACTGTCACCGTCACTGTCACCGTCACCGCCACCGATACAGCGCAACAACACACACGTTTATATCATGCATCGCCTACCTGATTATGGTCTCGGACATTTAATGAAGGAATTTGCGAAAATTTACGAGATCTGCGACACGTTAAACGTAGGAAGCGTTAGTATACGCGAATGCGGAACACCTAATAAACCGTGGCATTATGGTAAAATGCAATCATGTAAAGATAGGTTTGGGCAGAATAAAAATGTGGTCATGTATGGCAAAAGATCGAGTGAAATTGATTTGTCATTAGGCCCGAACGAAGAAACAGAAGATAGGGATAGTTTTGTACACATTAACGGACAGGTTGTGAATTGGATCGAAGTGCTTGAAAATATAACCAATCCAGTAACACCAATGAGTGTATTCGTCTCGGACCCACATAACATGTACATCGCGGGTGGAAAATATTCAAAAGTTGCACATAATGATGCTTGCGCAGGAATAACCAAATGGTTTGGGGATCCGTCTGATTTCCTTCTCGATGAGTTGGAAAAGCAGAGAAAACGACAGAGTAGAGGTAGGGGATCTAAGACGCATCAAAATGATATAGCATTCCACTTTCGGTTATTAGATAGCGAAGATCTCGGGATTGAAATCCAGCCGGACCTTTCGATAAAACTATCAGAGCGCGAGATAAAAGTAGTCGATGTGAGGTTGGATAAAGAAGATGGGTACGGTCGTCTCGCTCACTTGGATTTGAAGCGTGCGGTAGACGATGTGATCGATTTGGCGAAGAAAATATTCGAAACTTCTGGACTCACAACTTTTGTAGCGACTGATGCTCCTGCTATTCAAGCTTATCTAAAGGATAATCCTGTAATTTCAATGATTGAGCATGGTGGAGGAGCAGGAGATGAAAAAGGAGAAGGATGGGTTACAGATGATCGAGACGGAAACGATAGTCATTACTCCTTAACCTCTGCGCTGGAATTTTACGAGCTTGGCACAGCGAAAAAAATAGTTTCCTTTCCGTTTACCTCTGGATTTTCACGAGCTGCGTCCTGTTTAATCGAGGGCGGTGAATATTTAGGTATTACTACTCTCGATGATCTCAAAGAAGTCATACAGAATGTCTCTTCTTCTTTAGCATGACTATGCCTGGTGTAGTATTCTAAGTTAAAAGTTTCACTGACAGATTTTTTCTCCAAATGTTATAAATGTGCTTGTGTGTGTCTATTTTTTACTAACATCTCCTTTTTCTCTACGACTGCACGTCACTCACTTCACTGAACTCTGCCTTCCTCTAACTCTGAACTCTGACTCTGACCTCTATGTATTACTCTTCGTCTTTACATTCTCCCATCCCTCTTGCGCCATTTTCAATACTTCCATTTTATTTTCCAAACCTTTCACCCATGTAGCGTGATAATCGATCCAATTTTGACTGTTCGTTTTCACGAGACACTGTTTTCTAGTCGCACACACCCAATTCGCGGCATACATATAACTCAAACCCGCAACTTTTGCACCCACTTCTTTCATAGAAACGTCCAAATGATACTGATCCAGCTCAATGTCGTTCGACGCCGCTCGAACCATTGCCTTTAAAATACCTCTGCGCACTTTATCATCCGGCCTCCACAACATCTGACCAGAATTGAAAACAGAGTGTTGAATGCTCGGCTCTCTTTCTTCATCAAACGTCGCGTTTGAATAGAGTTTCTCGTAATCGACTTGATCCCACTGATAAAACAGTTCTGCACTTGGATCTGAATCAATAATCTTAGCTAAATTTGGTACTTGGAAAAACAAGATATCTGCGTCGAATGTAAATACCGATAAGTTTGCGCTGTTGAACACGAGTGCCACTTTTGCCGTGAACCACGCAATCGTATCGAAATCATTAGTCTTAAAATCAGACGCTCCTAAGTTTTTCACAGGTTTCGAAAGGCAATGTTTGAATCCAGCATCCGTGCATTTCGATTGCGTCGCATCATCCAGGCACAAAATTACGAGTCTATCGATGAAGCACTTTTCAGATTTCACGTTTTGCATACCATACATAAACATATCCCAATGATACTCGTTTACTTTTACCGCAAACACAAAGCTGTCTGGAACACACGAAGATAATGTGCTCGCGGCTTCGATTCCAACATTCCTTAGCTGATTATACCATTCGCATTCTGCTCTAGGTACGAACGAGGCATGGGCAGCTCCTTCTCCATCAAATAAAAGTTCGCTAAACTCTTCGTCTATTAACGGAAAACACACGTGCTTGCCGTTCTCGAGCGTCTTAAACACGATTTTCCCTTCTTCCTCTTTCCGAGTGTCAACAGCTCCTACCTCCTCATTCTCAAGCGCTTCTTCTACTTTCTTCTCTTCTTCTTTAATCACACTTTCTACAAGCTCACCGGTATTACTAGTATTACTCTTCGCTTTCATTTCCTCCAAATACATTTCTCGATATCTCTTCAAGTACTCCTTCGCCGCCTCGTTGTGCGCCTTATACGCAACTTTCACGCGCGTATGCACGACGCGTACCGATTTACGATTCATAAGAACAGGGAGACACGCGCCAACGAGGAAACCTGAAAAGAGGAGCAGCCATGGATTTTTCAAGCATCCCATCGACTTCGACGATGACGTTCTTTTCTTCCCGTCATCGTAA
Organism: Bathycoccus sp. SAG2; assembly: GCA_009618095.1. Lineage (NCBI taxonomy): Eukaryota > Viridiplantae > Chlorophyta > Mamiellophyceae > Mamiellales > Bathycoccaceae > Bathycoccus > Bathycoccus sp. SAG2. Next base: position 14,590 of record VIAT01000038.1, on the reverse strand, counting down.
TCATAATCGTTTCTACCCGCGAGAACCCTTTCGACGTCGTCGTCGTCATCGTTGGCTTCGCGCACAACCGCACCCGACGCCAGCGAGGATGCCGCTCCTGTGGTGGTCGAAAGTCGCGCGCGCATCCCTCTTTCTTCTCTCTTTCTTTCTCCCGTTTCTAATTAATTTTGTGACGAAGCTTGTTCCGTCTACGGATTGAAGAAGAGTGTATAAAAAAGCAGCTACTCGTATACGTAATAAAAATACAACTCTACATTCATTCCACGTCGACGGCGCTAAATATTCCTCCTCCTTCTCGTTCCGATGAAGAACTTTTCGGTAGCGGGCTACTATTTTCCTTCTCTTCGTCGGCAGCAGATGCGGCATTATTAAGCTCTTCCTCGGCTTCTTTCAACAAAAAATCGATGAATAAATCCGCCACGGGAACTTCTGCATTTTCTCCGGTGGCTCCGACAACCCTTAAACCAACCCCGGAGAGCGCTCCAAACGCTTTGCCGACACCCCTGGCGATACCCAACGGTGCTCTCGCGACTTTAGATATCACTCCAGTCGCTCTTCTTGAGCCTAAAATGATCGCTTTTTGTTGCGATGCTTCCATATTTAAGAGTCTCGACATCAACTCGAGCACCTCTTCGGAAAAGTTACGTTCGAAGTACGTCACCAAAAGCTTCGTAATGACCGACTTGTCGATGAATACTTCGTTCTGGCCATCTTCATTACCACCGGCAGATGACGACGACAACCGCGCTATTTTCTTAATCGCTTGTGTCAAAGCGACTCTCAACTTTGTCGATTGCGCGGTTGCCTCAGCACACTTTCTCGAAGCATCTTTAAACTTTTCCTCAGTCATCGCTCGTTTTCCTTCCAACTCTTCCATCTCCCTCGTTTTCTTCTCCAAAACTTCCATAGTCTCTCTTAACTTACCACTCGTCTCTCTCAACTTCTGCCTCGCCTCTTTCGCTTCGTTCGTCCTCCCGTCCATCTGCTCCTGATCGGCGTAAAAGCTTCCCAACGCTCGATTTAAATTTTCAACCTCTTTCGTCTTCCTCTGCAATCCGTCTTCTTTCTCCATCAGTTGCATCGTTAAGCGTTCTACCTCCTTCTCGAACTTCTCTTCCACTCTTCTCTTCTCCACTTCCACCCGTTCTTCGATCGACATCTCGTCTCTATCCTCTGCCTCTTCCACGTCCAACAAATGTTCCCGCAAGCGTTTCAACTCTTTCTCTTTCTTTTCGAGCGCCTCGCGACACTCGTTGAGTTGCACTTGAAATCGATTCTTCATATTCTCCGCATCCATGAGTTTTTGCGACAAACGTGTCGAATCTTCGCCTCGAGCTCTTTCCGCGAGCTCTTTTTGCCGTTGGAATTCTTTCGCGCGCTTTTCTAAAAGGAGTATTTGTTGTTGGTGTTGGTGTTGGTGGTGGTCTTCGTTTTTGGAATTATTTCCATCATCACTCGACGAAGACATTTTCATCGTCTTCATCTCCTCCATCAATCGGGCGTTCTCCTCCGATAACGTACCGATGGCTTGTTTCAGCATCGCTCGCTCTTCTTCGAATCTTTGTTGTTCTCGTCGCATCGTCGCCGCTTGTTGTTGTTGTTGCTGCTGCTGCTGCTGCTGCTGCTGTTTCTGGTATTGTACCAAGAGTTCCGCAGCTTCTATATCTTTCGTGTCATTGATCGTCTCCCGCGGCGACGAACTTTTCTTCGATAACCTCGAAGGCGCCGCTTTTGTCGATTTTTTCCCACCACTGTTCTTTTTCCCACTCGCACTTTTATCTTCTGCGGCAACTGCAGCTTTCGTGCCATCATTCATGTTCGGAAACACCATCGACATCGGATCAATCGGCAATGCTACCGTTTCCACGCCTACATTTTTGTTCTCGTTTTGTTTGATGAACGATTGAAATGCCGAGCGCGACTCAGACCTTCGTAACTTGACGCGATCTGCATCGCTTGTTTGTTCGTTACCATCGTTACCATCGTTGCTACTCCCGTCGACTTTATTATGCGATTGCGGCGGTAACGCGAGTTCGAGAACGGCCGTTGGACCGCCATGAGCGCGTACGAGTTGCACCGACAAACCCGAAAAGAGTTTCTTTTGTTCCGAGGAAGGTAAAATTTTTGAGGCGAGGTCCGAAGTCTTTGGCGCCGAGGTTTCTGGTTCTTCTTCTTGCACCGGTGCCGTCGCGAGATCTCGCGCAGATACTGCTGCTGGTTGTGGCGCAACAGTCATCGTTGTTTTCATCTTCTCCTTTTCCGACGCATCTTCTTTTTTCTTTCTCTTCTCTTCTACTTCGTCGTCGTTTTCGGACATTCCTCTCTCGACGTGGACGAGACCGCCGGATTCTTTCGCCGCGAGTTTAAACGTCGAAGGATCGTCCAAGCTGCCCGAATCTTTTTCCTCCGAACCACTATTGTTGTTATTGTTGTTATCGTTCTTCGTCGTTGTCAACAACAAAGACGAACTCGACGAACTCCCGTTCGACGGCAATCTGTGATGCGTCCCGACTACGCTCCTACACACATCCTTACTCAATGGCTTCTGTAAAAACCCCTCTGCGCCAATCGCATGCGCTTTACTCTCATTCAAAACCTCCCCAGTTGCTTCCAAATGGTCGCTCACCGACATCACTATTATCGGCACTTCTTTCAATTTCGGATTCTTTGATAAAATCGAGCACAACTCGATCCCGTCCACTTCCGGCATCATGATATCCGTTAATATCAAATCAATCTTCTCGTGATATTTGTTATCTCTGAGCCGTTCTACCGCTTGTTTTCCGTTGCTCGCGTTCGTCACTACCGCTCCGGCTTGCGTCAGCATGGACGTGATGATTAAAGACGTCGGGATGTCGTCCTCGACGAGGAGAATTCGTAGTTTTTGTTCTTCCTCGGTACATTTTGATGATGCATTTTTTGTCTCTTTTTTCGTTGACTCTTTCTCCTCTTCTGCCACCTCGCGCGGCTTTGATCCAACGACGATCGTCGGACTTCGACCACTCTCGTTCTTCTCGTCTTCCTTTTCCTCTCCTCCTTTTCCATCGTTCTCCTCCGTCATTCTCCGCTGTTTTCGCCCGACGCCTCCGGTCGTCGTCGTCCCCGCGTTTTCCAAAACGGACAAAGACGAATGTGGATTCGCACTCGCAAAATCCCCCTCGTGTGCCCGCGCAGCGGTTTTGGAGCGCGTCGATCGGCGCATCCCTCTTCCTTTTTGGGAGGGAGAGAGAAAAAAATAATACACCGCGGAGCACGCGCGCGGCCAATGCTCAACGATACGATCGAAGTGGTCGCAAAAGCGCCTCAAAAGCCCAGAAAGTTTTGAGAGGATTGGATGATTAATGTGAAGAAGAAAGAAAGAAAGAAAAGCGTGTGGATCGGAGAGATATTTTTGCCAGATCTTTTTCGTTTTTGTGGGCAGAAACGACTTTCGAAAGTTTGGACTTTTTTTTTTTTTTTTGGACAACAACAAGAACAGGGAAAAAATGACTCTTTTTTAGAAGGAGCGCTTTTATCCAGAAGAAGACTACATGAAAACAATGCGTACTACATTTTACACGTCTTCGTGGCACCAGGAAAAGAGAGAACAAAAGAGATCGCAAACGAAAAAAAAAAAGAAAAAAAAAAAGAAAAACGACCACATTTGTGTGCACTCTTATATGACTGTTTCGTTGCGCTCGTAAAAAAGTACTACTACTACTACGCTCTTTTGTTGGAACACCAACGAAAAAACAACAAGGAGTCTCACTTCTTCGCGCGTACACGTTTGCCTCTCTTCTTTTTCTCCCTTTTGTCTCGAAGAGGCGCGATTACGTCGTCGCGTTCGGGGCGTCTCTGACGTGCGCGCGCAACTTTTCGAGCAAGTGTTCGGTTTCGACTTTGGAGACTAACAAGTTCAAGCTCGTTTTGCCTTTCCAACACGTGATGGCGAATTCGGATCGAAAGGCGTTGAGTTTTTGGACGTCTTCGTCGCGAAGTAAACAGACTAAGGAGCCTTGAGAGCAACTTTCGACTTGTCTTCGAGTTTCTGAGTCGGTGAAACTTGGTCGCGGCGTGAATTTGGATCCTTCCGGTACGGGTTCGTTTTCAACCAACGCCAAACCTCTCAGTTTGAGGATTTGAAGGAGTTCGGGAATAGTGATCGTGATGGCTTGTTTCGTCATGAACGGCAAGGTCAAGAACAAACCGTCTTGGTTTAATCGGTAGTTGCACGAGCTCAAAACTTTCGAGTCCGCGCCGAAATAAGAATCTTTATCGTCGACCAAGTTTTGTCGTTCAAAGACTTTTAAACCGATGGAAGTTATGCGCAAACTTTCTCTCGTATCGGCGGCGATGTACTGTCGCAAGTTTGGCGTGACGTAATACAAGCGTTTCGGTTTGTTCCCTTCCGCGGTTCTCGTGACACAGTTTTTCTCGATTTCGAACGAATGGATGCCGTACTTTTCGTTGATTGGATCGACGACGTCTGAGGAATTCACCGGCGCCACGCCGTCGAACCCTTTCCTTCCCGGTCTCGTTTGGTCTTGGCCGTGCGCGTTGACGAAAAGTAACGTGCCATCTTTCGGGTCGCGAACGTACTTCTTCTTCGGCGCCTTCGGTTGTTCCACAGTTAAAGAGAGCGAAACGTGATCTCCAGAGTCACTCGACGGCGGGTACACAAAATGGCACTTCACTTCTGCCATGCCTAAACCTCTATACTTTGAAAACTCCCTCGTTTTCGACTTTTTACTCTCTTGGCCTTTCGCCTCGTTTTCGATTTGCGTCTCAACTTCCGGATCCAACTCTCTCACCTTATCGAACACGGCGACGAAGAAACCACCGGTATCGGAATGGTGCGGTAAAATCCTCAAGCAATTTTCAATTGGGATGGTATCTAAAAATTCTTTATCCGGGAACATGGAACTCGCGACGACTTTTTCATTCTTCTCGTGCGCTTCCTCCACCGAATTCAATCGACAGTTCGATTTCCCCCAAACTTGCCAATCTCTCAACCCATTCGAACGTTTTAGCTTCGGTAGTTCGTTACTCACGTCCACCAGCCTCAACGCGCCGTTCGTCGCTTTCATCAATGACATCACCACGGCTTCGTTTTCAACCGGGTTAAACGAACACGTGGAATACACCATCCTACCACCAACTTTCAAAATCTGCGCGGCTCTTTTTGCGATTTTGATCTGCAACGAGTGCAGACCGTTCCCGAACCCGCCGTGCCATCGAGACCAAATATCTGGCGCTTTCCGCATCGTTCCATCTCCGCTACACGGCACGTCGCACAAAATCGAATCAAATTTAAAATCATCCCGAGCGTTACCGGGTTCTCCTTTAATCACTGGAAAATTCTGCCCCTCGTGATTAGTCACCAACAAACACGGCGAATTCGCGCGTTTCGTTTGGTGCGTCAACAAATTACACCGCTTCAAATCCGCGTCGTTGGCGACGACAAAACCAGTCGGCATTTTCGCCGATAACTCTGCTTTTTCTCCATTCGTGCCAAAACTTCCAAAGCTCGCGTCGTAACTCTCAAAATCTCTGTGCAACGCCTCTAAAACCTGAAATGTCTTCGATCCGGGCGCAGCGCACATGTCCAAAACCTTATGGTGTGGTTCAACTTTCAAAAACTGCGTCGGTATCATCGACACGACTTCTTGCCTAGTAATCGAACCAAACTCTTGGCCGGATTTGAGAAACTCGTGCAACGACTTCAACTGCGGAACGGATCGTAACTGTAACCTCGAGTAACTAAATTGCCACGCGCCAGAATCTGGATACCACTCGACCGCTTTCGGTGGTTTGACGTCTTCTAATCCAGCTCCGGATAAAGTCGCGAACTCGTTCTTCACTCGTTGCTTGATTCGACTGTTGGCGTAATCGTAGCAGTAGCAATAGAACCACAAACGGAGGCGGCGGCGGCGGCGGGGAGAAGAATTAAAGGCGGTGAGTACGCGACGAACGCAACATCTTCTATCAATCGAGACCTTTCGTCCCTCTCGCGGTGAGGCGGTGAGACACGAGCGGTACTCTTTTCGACGCTCTCGCTCGCGAAAAAGGACGCAAAAACACGAAATACTTTTGGCGCCGCGAGATGTACACACCTGGCAAAATTCCCCACGCCGTTGATTCGAAAGCTGGACGGCAAATCCGTTTTCAACACTCGCATCAGCTGCTCAAACTCCTCGTCGGACGCGCATATCTTCTGCGCTTTGTAGTACTTTTCGAAGTGCTCGTTTTCCCGGACGTATTCGGTCGCGCCGTATTTGCCCTCGCCGTTCTTCTTTCGGTCGTGGTGGGGTCCGCCGCCTCTTCGCGGTCGCTTCCCTTTCGGCTCTTTGTCCCAAGTGTTGCTTCGATTGGATCGCTTAAAGTCGCGCTTCTGGACCCTCCGCTCGCTGGGATTGGACTTGCGCTTTTTATTATTAGTATCGAACCCCATTTCGCCTTGGTGTGTCCACGCGCGGGGGCAAACGAGTCAAAAGTTTTATGTTTCGTGCGGTCGCCAAAGAAAGCGAGAGAGGAATGAACGCGCGAAATTATGTGGCGGCGCAGAAGGCAAAAAGAGGACAAAAAATACACCCACAAAATACTTTACTATACATTACAAATACCCGCCTCTGGTGAACACACCGCAGACGAGAAGGCTTACGACGCTCCCAAAGGCGATTCCAGCGGAAAGCATGGTACCGAGAAACGCACCTTCTTCGCTCTTTTGATCGTCGCGCGCCGTCGGCGAAGAGGAAGGAAGCGGGTTTTCTATTTCGACGCCTTCGTTTGTGACGCGCGACGCGCCAGAAGAGAGCGTTTGCGGTCCGAGCGCCATGCTGCACGCGGCGTTGAAACCGTTGGTGAAACCTAACGAGAAAATGAAGAGGATCGGAAACACGTCCAAGGAGAAGACTCGAGGGATGCGCCAGCCGGATCGATTCACGTTGCACGAAGCGAGTACGGGAACGAAGACTATTCGGTACAGACTTCGTCGGAACGCGACTTGACCTTTGACGTTTTGTAACCCTCGAGCCTGAGCGTAAGAGGAACCTTCAAAGACGCGTCCAGAGAGGTCGCCGAGGTTAAAAAGAAGGAAGAGGAAGGCGGTCCAATAGTCGCCACCGGCGCTGGATGCGTTGCCGCTATCACCGCTGCTGCTATTGCTCCTCATTTCCGCGCGAGTAACTATGGACGATGTGATCGCGGGAAATGCGGTGAGCGTCACCGTAAACGTGAGAAATACGGCGAAACGAAAGAGCCACGTCTCCTTTCGAATCGGTAATACATCAGCGGCACCCTCGGCTGACATTCCTCCTCGCTCTCCTACTTCTTCTCTTCCAGCTAATGCTACTGCGCCCGAAGAAGACGAAATCGCAGAAGCGCTCACGAGACGCGCGTTTGACCTTTCTTCTTCGACTTTGTCCTCTAAATCATTTCCAGCCGGAACATTATTTGCTTCCTCTTCCTCCTCGAGTATTGCGACTGGCGCGTATTGCTGCCTACTCACATTACCATCGTAACTATTATTATCATCACCAAAATACGACGACGACGCCTTCATCTCCAAAACTAATTCCCTCCCGCCTTTCGCGCACAGCAAACACGCCACCCCGCTCAAACCAAAATACAAAGCCGCGAAATTAAACCCGCTACACGTCAACGCCACCAAACTCGCGAGCACGCCGCTCAACGCTTGCCCGCTCACCACCGCCGTCGAAAACTTCCTTTCGCGCGTCGCCGCCAACGCGAACGATCCAAACTGCACCAAACCGGTAAATATACCAAACAAAACTAAATTGAACGTCGCGAAAGAGACGACGACCGTGCCTTTTGCCGTGTCGTCCAACGCGAGTGAAGCGGTCGCGAAGAAACACACCGCGCACGCCAAGAGAGGATACGTCGTCAACCGGTCGTACGTGACTCTCTTGTTGGGGTTGTCAAACACTCGCATCCGATTCAACGCGAGTAACGTCGCCAAGTTTGTCGTCGTGTACCAAAAGCTGAACGCGTTTTCGAACGAATCTTTCGTAAACCACCCTTCTTCGCCGCCAGTCGTATTATTATTGGTACTCCCAGCGGCACCATCATCGTCGCGCCGAAGTAAAGTCGCATCGAAGTACGTCTTCGCGGTGATGAAGACGTTGAACGGGAGCAACGTCCCGACACCGAGAAGGAAAAACCGGACGAGATTTGTATCTAGTATCGTCGTGGTGGTCATCGCCGTCGCGTCCTCGAGCGTCGTCGTCGTCGTCGTCGTCGTCGTCGCCATCGTCTGATGTGTCGTCTCTGTTTCTCTCTCTCTCTCTCTCTCACGTCGCGCGCATCAAAACTCTCTTTCTCTTCAACTGTTTGTTTAAGGTCTTCGTTTTTGTTCTTAGGGTTTAGGGTTTGGTGGTTGTAATTGGAAGAAGAAGAAGAAGAAGAAGAAGAGGGAAAGCGCGACAAAACGTGACGCGATAATGCTTCGCGCGCGCTCGACGACGACGACGACGACGACCGCGACGACAACCGCGTCGTCGTCATTTTCCAGCAAAAGAATATCGCCAAAGCCGCTTTTGCTCGATGGGAAAAGAAGACGACAAAGAAAACACCAGAACATCATCTTGGCAACAAATAATGCATTGCTTTCTCCCTCAAAATTGCGTTCGGGAAGAACACCTGTACAACACCCTTTAGTTGGCGTCAAAGTCGTCGCGAAAAAAGCGACGACGACAAAGTCGACTTTTTTGACCGACGCGTTGGTGCCGAGGAGGGGTGCATCGGTCCCCGCTCTGCGAGCGACGCGGGACGACGGCGACGACGTGCCGTTCGGCTATACTCGCCTGGACGTCATCTTAATCGGAGGAGGGGTGACTGGTTTGGGATTCGCGGCGTATTACGGATTGCAAGAGTTTGCCGGGTTCGACGCGCAGTGGGCCGGGAACGTCGTGCAGCTGACGTTTGTGCTGTTGCTGACTTTATTGTGGGTTGGGAGCTACGTGCAGAGAGTGTTTAATAAAGACATGACGTACGGGAAGCAATTGAAGGAGTACGAAGAAGCGGTGATGCAAAAGAGATTGGAGGAGATGCCGGAGAGCGAGTTGATGGCGTTGATGGACGAATCGGAAAAGAAAGAGAGATAAACGCACCGCTACAACTTTAATAATGCATTCATTTCTACCATCTTCATATTGAATCGTCGCTATCTTTTTCATTTTCCTCCCTTTTTACCATCTTCTTGCCTTTCTCGATGTCTAGTCGCAAGACCAAAAACGCCGGGATTATAGTCATGCACAGAATGTACCAGAACGAACGCCGCAAGTTGCCACTGCTGTTGGCCATTATGGATATGACTAACGGTCCAACCCAAGAACTGCCTTTATCCGTCAACTCGAAGAAGCTGAAAAACTCGCTCTCTCTGTGCGGCGGGATCAACTCGCAAAACAACGTTCGCGAGAAGGATTGAATGGCGCCTAAATTTAAGCCAAACCAAATGGCGAGAAAATACGCTTCCCAACTGTTTCGAAAACCGATGGAATCAGAAACGTAGCCGAGCAAACCCCATATGGGTAACAAAGAGATTGAGAATAATGCGGAAACCACCATAGCTTGATTTGAGGCGTTCAATTTGTGCTTGATAAAGAGGAAGAGAAAGTTTCCAACCGCGGCGGATAAGGGCGCCAACAACGCGATCAAGAACAAACCGGTCGTCCCCGTGCACATGTCTCTTTGCGCGTATAAGACGCCTAGACCTGCGATGGTGGAAAAGCCATCCGTGTACGCAAAGTACAAAATCAGAAACGAAAACGTCACCGGAAACTTTGATTTTGCCTCAGCGATGGTCTTTGCAAATCTGCCCAAAGAGTCTCTCATTTTTGCGAGCTCTGTCATCGTCGGCGTCGGCGTCGCCTGCGTATCGTCTTCTTCCTTGCTGTCATCTCGTAACTGTTCGCAAAAGTACACGCCAAAACCTAACCACCACACACCCGCCAAGACGATGCACCATCTAAACGATGACGATGCTTTGTCATCGCTCGCGTCTTTGGCGGAGCCGCCGGAAAGGAACAAGACGACTAAAGATAACAGCAAGCCGAGAACACCACTCATATACCCCGCGGCGTAACCTTTCGTGCTCAATTCGTTTTCATAATCGTGATCTTCGTCCTTCCCTTCCGATAAAACCTCCTCGCTCTCTTTCGCCAAAATCGGCAAGAACGCGTTGTAATAAATAACTGACAAACCGTACATGGTGTTGCTAAACACGGCTAAAATAGCCGCTACAACGTGTTTATACCTCGCGTGTCGTTCGCTAAACACCGCGAAAACGAGTAAACTCACTCCGCCCAAAACTGTCGTCATTCGTAACCCTTTCTTCCTGTACCCCGTATCGCCTCTCGCGCCGTATAACGCAAACACGAGTAACTGCGAGATGCAACTAAAACTGATAATCACAAACGCGAACGAGGATGGACGGAACCCACCGGATACGCGAACGACTTCCACATCTTCGCAGTTTTCTCGGTTCGTTCCTGGACCTGTTTGAATGAGAAAAAACGTGTGAGCGTTTGCATCGCGCGCAAAAGATACACAAAAATATCTCTTAACCGTTCCTCCTTTTTAACGAAACGAACGAAATTATTGTACTACGCGTTGCTCATCAACACGCGCTGCTCTAGCTCTGAGAGCGTTTCAACGACACCGAAAACAGCGTAAAGAGCGAGAGAAACCATCCTTTCGACGTACCCGAACACAGCAAATTCCCCTCTCCAACGCGACACTCCATACATTTCTCGCTGTACTCTTCCTCCAGATTCGAACACGTTTGCGGCTTCGTCTTTCCACGCCACGCTTCCGCTTCGGCGTAGGCATTCAAAACTAAAGGGAGAAACGTCGCGATAGCGACGGTGGCGTAACAGGAGTTCGCAAAATCGTACCCAATCCACGCTTTGCGCTCCTTGATGAGCTTTGCCTTGTCTTCTTGTTCGTCGGCGCCCATCTTTTTTTTTAGTAAGAAAGGGGGAGTCCAATTGTGTCGACCAAAGAAAATGTTTGTCGACAAAATAAAAAAGCGTAAAGACTCAAAGCTGCGACATCTATCAATCCCTCTCTATATACGTAAATACATGTGCACTCTACAATAGCTACGCGTACGCTATGTCCCTCTCTGTGTCTTTCTCTCTCTCTCTCTCTCTCTCTCTCTTTCTCTCTTCTTTTCCTTCTTCGAATTAAACTCGTTTGGAGACTAAGACGAACCCGGTCCTGTCCAAAAACGGGTAATCGCCGATAAAGACGTCCAACTCTGGGATGTATGCCTCTCGAATCGCCACAAAGTCTCGGAATAAATCGTCATCCGAGGACACTAGAAGTTCACACGCGTCTCCAATTTGCACGTCGTCATATCTTCTTTCATTTGGTATGCGAAAGGAGACTTCGAACGAGGAAATCGGGTCGATGAAATCAATCACGAGCATTTCGCTCATCGCCCTTCGATTTCTCGATTTTCTTCGATTTTGCTCGAAGGTTTTCGGGAAAACCGGGACGACTTCTACGTTTTTTACTTCTGGTCTCCATAAACCGACAAACTCACCCGCGCGAGCCGCGGAATTTCGTCTCGCCGCCAACGCGATGGGCGCCCAGAGAAAGAATGTCGCAAACGGTACTTGCAACGCCGTCCCAATTTCAAAGTCGTTGATGGTGGAACACAAAACGATGCCGAGTATCGAAATAGCGACGCGTTGCATGGCCGTGGCGGTGGTGCCCCAAAAGTACCCGTATTGATTGGAAGTTGCTGCTATGGGGAGACACTTTTCCACTTCGCCGTTGGTTAATAAGGTTACGTTTGGAAGCGGCGCGTTCCCGGGTTCTCGTTTGTTTCTGTTTCTCCTATTGTTCCTATTTTTAGGAGACGAGAAAGAAAAAGAAGAAGATCGTCGTTTTCTTCCTCGTCGTTCGTACCCGTTTTCTTCTGCTCGCGCATCATCGTATTCATCATCATCATCATCAGTATCATCATACATAGACGAATACCGCTCTCTGTACCCTTTTTTTGGCCCAACGAAACCCCTCGCATTTTGTATTCTTTGAGAAGAAGATGATGATGATGATGATGAAACAGAAGACGAAGACGAAGACGAAGCCTTAGAAAATCGCGTCTCATCTTTTCCTCGCACGCCTCCTCCGAATGTGCCGTCGTCGTCGTCGTCGTCGTCGTCGTCGTCGTCGTCGTCGTTGAATACTCCCCCTAAATTTGCCTCGTCGCGACCCGCAAAATTGAACGTTTTTCTTCTGCGAGTACTACCCCTCTTCACGCGAGAGAGCCCGATATGGCACGCGCTCTCGCGGCTACTCAATCCCCGTCTCCTTCTTCTCTCTTCGTTCCGAGCGGCGTCATTTCGCGTAAATCTGCGACGCGATACGGGTGAGAAAAGATGCGCTGAAATGGATGCGAACATTTTTCCCCCCCGCCGTCAAAAAAAAAAAATGAAGCAAAAGTACACAAATTCCGGCAAGACGAGAAAAAAATACGCGAGCGAAGATGTATATAAATTCATGAGGCGTGTTTCTTCTTCTTTTGTTACAATTTACACGATGTGGTACGCATTATAGTAGGGCGCGGATATCCTAGGCTTTCTCTTCGATGCCCGTTGTTGTTGCCGTTGTCTCTGCCGCTTCTGCTGCTAGCGTTGTTTCTGTCGTCGAAGGGAGCGGCGTTGCCGTTATCGTCTCCTCTTTCAACTGTGGCTGCTTAGAGACGTCGACACTGAAGGTTTCTTCTCCTTTCTTTTTCTCTTCTGCCCGATGCATTGAAGGTTTCTTCTTCCTTTTCTTATGTTGTTTGTTTAATACGCTCGCGCACGGCAAGTGATACCCGCACTCTTTAATCGACCAGATAGCGATAATGTCAAGCTGGCGACCTTGTTGGAAGTACTCGTATTCACCTCGCGGGTTTTGGACGATATATTTGATGTATACATGACCTTTCGGACATTCCCGAGTTAGCCGCTTTTCGTAGATTTCGCCCCACCACGGGTCGTTAGGATCGCCCGAGTCGATTTCAACGAACATGCCTTTGACTAAGTGTTTGAGTTCGATTTTACCGGTGATGACTTCTACTTCTTTTTCTCCTTGTGCATGTCCACTCGTTGTTTCATTGATCACTTTTTGGGTTTCGACCTTTGTTGAGGCACTCGTCTTCGTCGTTTTTCGCTTCTTCATCGTTTGATTTTTAGTACTAGCACCTCTTCGTTTACCAATAGGTGGCGCGAGCGTGGTGGTGGAAGCGGCAACGGTATTACCAGTCACGCCATTACCACCACTATTATGTTCTTTCTCTGGTGGCGCCGCGTCCGATTTATCCTTTGAATGTTTCACCACCTGCTTCAGAAGCGTCCTGTCCTCGTTCTCCTCTACGACGAGTGTGACGTCTTCATCTATTTTCGCTAGTCCTACTTCTTCCCCCTTCTTCTTCCGTTCTTCAATCTCCGCCCACTCGTCGTACATCGGAAACGCCTTCTCTTCTCCTTCAACGGGCAAAGGCCATTTCCTCGTGGCTTGCATCGCGGCGTCTCTGAACACCGCGTCTTCTGCCAATGCTTTTTGCAACGCGTCTCTCGCGTTCTTCTTCTCACCTTCTTCACCACTTCCGACGCCCAGAAACACCTCATCCCTGAACTTACTCACAATTTTACGAAACGAGTGCAACCAATTTACCCTGTTTACCAAAGGCCACCGTCGATCGAATCTCGCCTTTGCGTGCAAATCTCTCTCGTACACGTCTTCCTCGTACTCGTCTGTATTCATCGTCTCCAAGGGGTCTCGATTATACTTGCTCCAACTAATCGTACTATTCTTATTACCATCGCCACCATCACCGCGACCGCGCGAAATGCTTTCGTGCACCTTCTTCCAAGCGACTCCAAACACGATGCGATTGATGACTTCTTTCGAAAACTTCGCGCAGTCTTCGCGAGTCTTTCTCAGTGCTTTCTCCTCCGCGTCTTCGGCGTCTTCATCTTCATCTTCATCAGACGACGACGACGACGACGAGCTTTCCGAATCGCTCCCGTCCTCGTTATTAATCATCCACACTCTCCCTGGAACGGCGACGAACAGTTTTCCTGGCACGCGTTCTCCCTCGTTCTCCTTGTTGTTTTCGTTCTTTTCGTTGTTGTTGTTGTTGTTGTTGTTTTCGTAGAACGTTTCCACCAAACGTTTCCAACTCAATCGAACGGTTTCCCATCGAAACTGAAAACGACTTTTCTTCCTCTCTTCTCCTTCCTCCTCCTCCTCCTCGTCGTCCGTGTTCTCTTCCTCCTCGTCGAACGCGCGGGACTCCTCCTCGTCCTCCTCCTCCTGGTCTTCCTTCTCCTCCTCCTCCTCCTCCTCCTCCTTGCGCGTCGACCAAAAGTTCGACTCCGCCGTTTTCCTCGCGACGAAGATTTTCTTCTTCTTCGTCAAAGTCTTCTTCGTCTTCTTCTTCTTGGTGGTGATGGTGTTGCGGGAAGGGCACGCCGCCTTCATGAAAAGAGGTCAACACAACGAGTGGGCAAAACAAAACAAAAAAAGAAGGTGGTGGTGGTGGTGGTGGTGGTCTCGTCGTCGTCGTCGTCGTCGTCGTTTAAACACTTTGCGG
>VIAT01000037.1:0-27186 GCA_009618095.1 Bathycoccus sp. SAG2 | reverse complement strand
AAGAAGAAGAAGAAGAAGAAGAAGAAGAAGAAGAAGAAGAAGAAGAAGAAGAAGAGGGGTGTCTGAAACCTAGAGGAGTCGTAGTATTGGGAGGATGTTGTGGCGAGGAGGAGGAGGACGTCTTCCTCTGTTGTCGTCGTTCGAAAAAACGACGACGACGACGACGACGACGACCGCATCGTCGAAAAGGAATCGTCGTCGTAACAACAACAAAAGCGCTTTGTGTTGCGTGCGTTCCAACGACGCATTATTATTCTTCACCGAATTGCACCACGCGCATTGGAAAGGACCAACACCACCTTTGGCGACTGTAGGAGCACCGACGACTTCGAGAAGAAGAAGAAGAAGAAGAAGAAGAAGAAAGGCTTTGACGAGGGCAAACGCGACGAAGAAGGATGATGATGATGTCACCGACATCACCTGTGACGCAAAAAAAAACGAGGAGGAGAGAGATCCAGAAGAAGAAGCGTACGAAGAAATCGAAGAAGAAGTCGAAGTCGAATACACGACGATGGACCACATTTCGGATTTTATGAACGAAGTGAAAGAGAAACGAATGGAAATCAGCCGAAATTGCTTTAGCGTCGTTGGAGAGATGACACCAACGCCAGAGTATTTGAAAAGTTCTCGAGCGCGCGGCGACGCGACCGCGGAACTCGCGTCGCTGGCGGTTGCCGCCGCCGCGGTAGTCGCATCGAAGACAGCGCGAATGAACAAAGAAAAGAAGGAACGATGCGTTAAAGACGAAACGTGGACGGTGGAGAAAGCTTTTGAAGCGTTGAAAATTATAGACGGGCAAGAGAACGATTCTTCGGTGAAAATGCGCTTGTACGACGAGACAGATTTTCAACGCGACCAAGAAAAGAAACAGAAAAAATTAGACGAGAAACGAGTGAAGGAGTTAGAGAGACGAAAGTTGAGAGACGAAAAAGAGCGGTTACGAGAGGAAGCGGAGGAGAAGGAACGGCAGAGATTACTCGAGATTGAACGCAAAAAAGAGGAGGAAGAAGAGCGAAAACGAGAACAAATACGCGCCGAGTTTCGACTGAAACAAGCCGAGGAACAAGAGCGGTTGAAAAAACGCGAAGAAGAAGAAGCGGCGAGAAAGAAAAAAGAGTTGGAGGAAGATAGGAAACGAAGAGAAGAGAAGATGCGATTGGAACGCGAAGCTTTAGAAGCGGAACGATTGAGACGAAAGAAAATATCGGAAGAACGCAAAGAAAAAACGTTTAGCATTCAGGCGAACATTAAAGTCGAAGCAAAGAGGAAAAACGGCAAATGTGAAGTGACGGCATCATGCAGAGTGGAGTTTTCAAGCACGTCCGAAGTTAACGAAACGCACGAATCGACGGAAATGGCGAGGTTACAAATGTCCTGGGCCTCAAAATTATCCGGCGAAGCCATGAAGGCGTATAAAAGCGACCAGATTTTGAAGAAAATGATGGGCGAAGGTATTTTGTCCAAAACGCCTACTTTTTCGGACGTCGAGTTTGAACACTGGATGAAACTCGTTCGAGTTCGATTGGACAGAGAGTTACGAACGACTGGTTTACGCGCGGTCGCGGGACTCGAAGCAAATAAATTGACCAAAAACGACAACTTTATCGAACGCGAAGTGACGTTTTCGAGAGCGCTGTTACCGCGAGAAGATCCCGAAAACGTTGAGACGCGCATGCAAAATGCCATTCGATTACTCATCGACCAAGTCGAACAGAAATCAAAGAATAAAAAGAAAAGTGGTAGCGACAAAGCAGCTGCGGACGACGATGATGATGATGATGATGATGACCCGTACCTTCTCGGCGATACAAACTCCTCCTCCGTTGTTGATGAAGCGATAGATCCAAGGAAAAGCCCAATGGTGATTTTGACCCGACTTTCCGAACATGAGCTCGCACAAATGCATGGTTTAGATCCATCTCTGGTGTTTCCCGCGGAAACAGACGGGTTGACCACTGAATTGAACGGTCGCGTTTTATCCGGAATCTTAACCGCATCCTTTTTTGTCAAAGTCCTACGCGACGTCACGAAAGACGCGAAACCAGAAGTTTTACGACGGGGCACGGAAATGGCCTCGTCTTTAGTCGGTCGGTGCGCCAACGACGAAGGAAATTGGCGCGCGATGTATTTAGACGGTTTTCGCGGCGATGCGTTAGAAGCTGGCGCTTTAATGGCTCGAGAGGTTATTCCAGATGAAGAGAACGATATCGTTTTATTGAACATCTTCGCCGCTTTAGAGGCGATGGAAAAAGCGAAAAACCGCCGCCCGGAAGAACAAGCGAGCGAAATGATCGATCAAGAGACGTTAAGAAGAATGAAGGCACAAAGACGAATGAATTCGGTACCCATCACGGAAAGGTTATTTGCGACGCGAAATGCGGCGATTCAATTAGCTGGAAGTGGTTCTGTCGAACAAGGTCGGGCGATGTTAGAGGAAGCATACGCGTTGCGAGTGAACCACGTGGAGAAAAGACGCAAAGAATTGGGATTGACTTCAAACGACGAACGGTTTGGCATTCCAGAAACGTTACCGGAGTTGAAAGCGTTGTTGTTCGTGATAGATTACGGCGGTAGCGCGTGGGAAGCCGACAAACGAGGCTTGCAAAAAGAAATTTTGAAAGCGGTGTACGAAGCGTGCGAAAACGGGGCGATGAAGAAAGACGCGGAGAAGGCGTTGGCAACGTTTGCAGCGGTTCGACGCTCGTTTATGTTTGAAGAAAACGACGCCGAGTTTGGTCGCGAGTGGGAGGAAAAATTGATGGAGAAAATAATGGATGCGGGAGGACTCCGTGCAGTAGAAGAGACCGACGGGAACGAAGACGAAGGTGAAGGAAAACCTAGCGCCAACTTAGACGTCGACGTGGAAGAGGTCATTAAAAAATATTACCCCAGAGGCGTCTCGGACGCGCTCGAGTATGCCGTCCAAACGTACGATGCCGAAATTGAAGCGCGTAGGAAAGTATAGCGCGTAGAGGTAAGTAGTAGTAGCATAGGCGTTGGGTAATAATATTACACGCTGTTTCTGCTTCGTTAAAAATACACGCTCGATGTCATACAAAAATAAATAAACCACAATACGTCGCATCATCGACTCTCACGCGGATGAATTGTTAGAATCCGTTGCACTGCCACCCATCATGCTCTCTAACATTCGAGTTTGCAACTTTTTATTACCGTTTTCGATATCTTTCTTCGCGAGCGCTTCCATACTCTTCCACTCGAAATCCATGTTCGCGTAGCCTTGTCTGGCCGTCATGATTCTGTTCGCTAAACTCGAATCTTCCTTCATCAATTTTGATAACCACTCGTCCGGGTTTTCTCTACCGATTGGGTTCTCTTCCAAAAACTTTAACAAGAATTCGTGTTGGTTGTTCACTCGCTTCGCCTCGCCTTGCCCGTCTAAGTTGACTTCCGTCGACAAGCCATCTGGCGTTTGCACATTGAGTCGACAGTTGATAGACTCGAGCTGACCTATCACCACCCAGGTCGCGGTGTACGTCAGCAGTTGGTGCATGACGTCCGCCGCTTTTCTTTCGGGCGACGACGTGCCTCCAAAGGCACCACACGGCACGTGCACTTTCGGCGAGTCGTCGTTTTCCGCGCGCGGAGTGACGTTCCCGAACTTATTTTGTTGTCGGCGTCGTCCAAAATTGCGCATTGGGAATGTAAAAGATGCCGCCGCTCTTTTCGTTGCCCCAGCCGTCGTCGTCGGCGTCGTCGTCCTCGTCGTCGTAAAAGAAGAAGACAGCATCATCGTTCGAAAAAAGATTCTTTTTGGACGATAACAGAGATTTCGAGTCGTATCGGTAAGGCGTGGTCGTTTCTGATGTGGTGGTCCGTCTCCCGCGCAAGCAAAACTTTTAGGGAAACAAACAAACGGGTCTTTGGAAAAAAAAAAGATGACCTGGATTATTTAAAATGCTTTGGTTTAGGGACTCAGAAAAGAGTAAAAAGTAACGCCTTTTTATTCATTTTTTTAAAAGAAGTCAATCTTTCGAATCAAATCTTTAGAAGAAATCGATCGAACGGCTTCGAACACCGGAGGCTCTTCTTCTTCTTCGTTCTGCTCCGGGTGGTGACGACGACGACGACGGTCGCTGCTTTCCAACGAGGGAAGGAGAAGAGAGGATGACGAAATGGTCGACGAAAACGCTTCGAACGGGGGAGTGTCGCTCGATGGTGGAAGGCGCGGAGGCGCACAGGTTGTTCGAAGCGCCGGAGATCCACGAGGCGGCGAGACGCGGAGACGCGGAGCGGTTGAAGGCATTGATTTTGGACGGAGGGGGAGGAGGAGGAGATGAAGAAGAAGAAGGCGTATTGGTGAACGCGGTAGATCCAGCTGGACGAACGCCGTTGCACTTTGCCGCCGGGTTCGGGAGAATCGCGTGCACGAAATTTTTGTTAGAACGAGGCGCAAAGCTAGAGGTGAGAGATTTGTGGTCCAAAGCGCCGGTGGACTGGGCGTTACAAGCGAAACACGAGGAGGTGGTGAAGCTCCTGAGGATCAAAGCCATCGAGACTGGCCTCGAGATTGGAGGGAGAGGGCAAGTAGCTCCCTTGAGAACGTATCACGAATACTGCTACGATTTGACGACGGAGGAGATCGAAGAAAGATTGGAGGAGGATAGGAAAACAGTGTTGCAACAATGGGAGAAGATGAGGGAAGAGGAGAGAAAAGAGTTTCACGAGAATCCAAACCGGGATCCTTTAGACCCTATTCCTTTTTAAAGAAGTGTGACGATAACATAAATAAATAATCGCTACGTAACATTGAATGCCTAAGTAATTCTATTTCCTCGCGCGTGTTTTTTAAAGCTGAATTTCAGTCAAAGCTTCCTCTTCCGTGTCGTTTTCCTCCCCCTCTTCCTTAGCGTCTTCAAAATTTAAGTGCTTCTTCTCCGCGAATGCCTCTTCCGCGATAGGCTCGACGGATTGATTTCGTTCTTCACTTTCTCTTTCTTCGCCGCTCTCGGTTTTGTTTTCGACCCCTTTATTCGCATCGTCAACTCCCTGCCCGCGAGGGGGAGTAGGGAGATGGAAATCGGCAAAAAACGCGGAAACGTCCGATTCTGCCACGCCCGCCGGCGCATTTGGAATGACAAAGGCGCTATCTTGAGCATCTTCCATTTCGTCTTCTTCGTCATCTTCCCTGGTTTTTTCATCGTCCCCGTCTCGATCTTCCGTCGCAGAATCGGCACCAATGAATGGAGAATCCGGCGCGTCTGGGAATTCGAGGTCGCCCAAAACGTTGTTGTTTTTCTTCGCGGCGGATGAAGGACTTTGCGGCGGAGTCGTTTGATCTTCCGCCGATATTTGAGCTTCCTCTCCCGCAGTCGCTTGCGCAAACAACCTGTTCAACTCTTCGTCTTCCTCGGCTTCCAACTCTTCGAGAATCGCGTCGACATCGGCGCCCATTTCGGCTAACTTTTCCTTCAATCGATCGCAAGCTCGTTCGCTTTGGCCCAAGCACATCAACAAATCGTTCATCTCTTCCTCGAAGTGCTTGGTCGCTTCGTCGTACCCTCGCTTGTATCCTCGCTCCTCGGCTTCAGCCAACTGCTGTGCCGTCAACTCTGCGTCGCGCTGACTCTGCAACTGTTCAACTTTCAACTTCAAATCTGCAACTTCTCTTTCCGCCTGCTCTAAATCCGCCGCCGCATCGGCCTGTTTCAATTTGAGATTTTCATTCTCATTCTTCATCGCATCGATTTCGACGTTTTTATCGCTAATCGTGACCTCTGCGTTGGTAAGTTTGGTGGCGACGTCGTCGTAGACTTCGCGCTCGATCCAACCCGCCGTGTCGTATTCGTACCCTTCGCCCTCGACGTATTCAGCTCCATCGGCTTCTTCCTCGCCGTCGCCTGCGTAGTACCACGCGCCAGATGCTTCGTCTAATACCCAACCCGGATAATCGTCCGGGTTGAACGGCAGTTGATCCTCCCCCGCGTGTTTTTCGTCACCATCAATTTCACCGTCGTCGTCGTCGTCGTCGTTGTCATTCTTTTTCTCTTTGTCATCCTTCTTTTCTTCGTGTGGCAACGACGGCATTATTTCGTTGCTGAAATCGTAATCGTAACCCTCACCCGGAAGAGGAGGCGGTGCTGGTTCAGGTTGCGGAAATGGTGGCGCGAAACCATCCGAAGACGGCGGCGGCATGAATGGATCGTTATTGTTATCGGCAGCAGTATTCGCGGAACCCTCTTCGCTAATTCGAGGCGACGGTGGAGCAAAATCGAACGCATCTCTGTTCAGTCTTGGAGATTCTGAATAGTTTTGTCCATGTTGTTGTTCTTGTTCTTGTTGCTGCTGTTGTTGTTGTTGTTGTTGTTGTTGTTGTTGTTGTTGTTGTTGTTGTTGTTGTTCCATTTGAGGTGGAGGACGCAAGTAATCGTCGCCGTCCTCGTATTCAACTTGCTGGTACTGCGGTTCGTGTTGCGAATGATTGTTGAAAGTCGATGGATACTGTTGTTGATGATCGATGTGAGCATCGAAGTGACCCGTCGATTCGCGGCCCTCACTTCTGATAGATCCCGTGGCAGATGGAGGTTGTGGAGGCGCTTGTTCCTCCGTGAGATTTCCCCACTGGTCATACATCGGTTGTTGTAGTTGCTGCTGTCGCTGCTGTTGCCGCTGCTGCTCTTGTTCTCCATCGTTACTAAAAGTATTGCTATCGTTGTTCGTGTGAGGAGTTTCTTTTTTCGTCGGTGAGAGCACTTGTTGATTCTCTACGTAATGCGGTGACTCGCTTTCTATTTTACCTTCGTTCTTCGTTTCGTCCTCGTCCTTTGCGCTCGGCCCGGGAACGAAAAATTTTTGCGGCTTTGCCACGTTAATCGGCGGGGGTAAAAAAGACGTTATATCAGCCGCACTCCCAGATACATTTTGTCCACCACCGCTACCATCGCTATTCCCACCACCAGTTGGATTGAAAACATCCACGTACCGGCTTCTAACATCGCTTTGCCTCGCCACGAAACTACTCGCGCGCGGCATCGGAGGCGGCATCGCGTTTTCATTTAAATTCGACGTGGACGCTGGCTCTCCGTTATTGCGCTGTTGTTGTTGCATTTCATCGTTGTTGCTGCTGCTTTCAAAATTCTGTTGTTGTTGTTGTTGCTGCTGCTGCTGCTGCTGAGTATTGTACGGGTCGTTTTCTACTGCCGCGCCTTGCCGTCGCGAAACGTCATCGTCGCTTCGCTGATTTCCATTTGCAAACGACGG
This sequence comes from Bathycoccus sp. SAG2, assembly GCA_009618095.1. NCBI lineage: Eukaryota > Viridiplantae > Chlorophyta > Mamiellophyceae > Mamiellales > Bathycoccaceae > Bathycoccus > Bathycoccus sp. SAG2. Next base: position 19,965 of record VIAT01000037.1, on the reverse strand, counting down.
TTGGTGGTGGTGGTGGTGATGTGACTGAGGTTGAAAACTCTTCGCCGTCCCACCAGTGAACGGTGGTTCCTGATGTTCTCGTTGTTGTTGTTGTCCTCCTCCTCCTCCTCCTCCCATCGCACTCTTGTTCGCGGCGTTCGCGTGCATCGTCGGCGGCGGTGGTCCGGACATCCCTCCCATGGCTTGTCTCGCGGCATCCTTCCCGTTCGGATCGGAGCCATCCACCCAGGCCTTTAACGCGTCGTCGTAATAGAATTCGGAGTCGTTTCCGAGTTTCGCTTTGGTCACTTTCTTCCGCGGTTCTCCCTGTGTTTTATTTAAAAAAAAGCGCGAAGAAAGCGAGATAATGGATGCGTGAGCTTTCGACGACGATTCAGACGACGATTGATTCAGACGACGAGAGAAAGAGAACGCGCGCGCGCACATTTTATTACAGAGAGGCGAGAGAGACAATCGAAAAAATCCAATTCCTATATACATTTTCGACGCGGAAGAGAGACGGAGAAAAGGACGCGTACCCCACCACCGCCACCGAAAGATGCCAATCGGCCGAAGAACCCGCCGCCGCCTCTGTTGGCGGGTGAATTATCTGCCATGTAGTATGTGTCGCGCGTGCGCTTGTTCGATGGATGGAATGACAAAGAGATGATGATGATGATGATTTTTGCCTTTCTCTTCTTTAACGTCTCCTTTCAAAAGAGAGGCCACAACTCAGAAGAAGAAGAAGAAAACACAAGGCAAAATGAGGAATACAATATAATAAATATTTATGTATAAGTTGTACGTGTGTATTAATAAAATCCCATCTCATCACTCTCGCTCCTTTCCCTCTCTTTTGTATCAACGCCGTGTAATATTAAGTCTATCTCTCGCTCTTGTTAATGGCTAAATAAAAATCTTTCCTCTCTCTCTCGCGCGCGCAGCGACGACGACGATTTTATCTGTTTAATCCATGTAGCCATCGATTTCGCGTTGCTTTTGCAACATTTCGTCCTCTTCTCTCATGGCTTCCGCTTCGGCGCACATTCTCTCGATTTCTTCCGGCGTCAGGCGTCCTCTGTCGTGTTGCAAAGAAACGTTAGCTTCGGAGCCGGTGACGCGATCTCTCGCCGTAACCGTCAACAAACCGTTCGTGTTGACTTCGAAAGTCACGTCGATTTTCGGCACACCTTGTTCGGCTTTCTCGATGCCAGTGATTTGGAACTCTCCCAACAAGTGATTGCCGTCCGTGGACATGCGTTCGCCCTCGAAGATTCTGACGTCGATTTCAGTTTGGTTGTCGTACACCGTGGTGAACTCGGACTTCTTTTTGCACGGAATGGAGGTGTTTCTGTTAACAACTTTCGCAAAGTGTCTGCCTTCGCATTCGACGCCCAAAGATAACGGCACAACGTCCATCAACAAAACCTTGGATGTTTGCTTGTCGCGGACGCCGGCCAAGATGGCACCTTGCACGGCGGCACCGTACGCGACGGCTTCGTCTGGGTGCACGGATTTGTTCAACGGCTTGCCGTCAAAGTATTCCGTCAAAATCTCTTGGACTCTCGGGACGCGAGTGGAACCGCCAACCAAAACAATTTCATTCACCGCAGACTTTTCTCTGCCCGCATCGGATAAGACTCTCTTGACCGCTTCCAAACATCTTTGGAAGGTTGGCTCGTTCACCTTGTTGAATTCGTCTCGACTGATGGTCATGTTCACCTCGTGTTCGCCGATGAAGCATTCCAACCTCGCGGATTGCGCGATGGACAATTCTCTCTTGGCTTTTTCGCACGCGGTTCTCAATTTGCGCTTGGACTTGTCGTCGTTGAAAATGGTGTCCGCATTCGGGTACGTCTTTTGGACGTGTGCCATCAAGGATTCGTCGAAATCTTCGCCACCCAAGTGCGTGTCGCCTGCAGTCGACAACACTTCAAAGACGCCGTCTTGCAAGTGTAACAGTGAAACATCAAAAGTACCACCACCCAAGTCAAAGACCAAAATGGTTTGATCTTTTATGATTTCACCATCGTCGCCTTCTCTTTTATCCAAACCGTACGCCAACGCCGCTGCAGTCGGTTCGTTGATGATTCTCAAAACTTCCAAGCCGGCGATTTGACCGGCGTCCTTGGTTTGTCTTCTTTGGGCGTCGGAGAAGTACGCCGGGACCGTGATGACCGCCTTGTTGATGACGCAACCCAACTGGCCTTCGGCTGTGGCTTTCATTTTTTGCAAAACCATCGCAGAAATTTGCTCTGGGGCAAACTCTTTCTTTTCATTGTTTTGGGTCGGGTCTTCGACGACGATGACTGGCTTACCGCCGGAACCTTCCTTGATCTCAAACGGCATGTGCTGAATATCCTCACCAATTTCGGAGAACTGTCTCCCGATAATTCTCTTGATGTTGAACAAAGTGTTCTTCGGGTTTTGCGAGGCTTGTCTTTTGGCAGATTCACCGACAACTCTGCCGGCTTCGGTGAAGGAAACCCACGACGCGGTCGTTCTGTCGCCTTCGGCGTTGCACAAGACGTGCGCCTCGCCATCTTTCCACACAGAAACGCACGAGTACGTCGTACCTAAATCGATACCGATGACGTATTCATCCAAGGTCGCGTTGTTCATCTTCGACGCCAGCTTGGCTTCTTCAATCTTCTTCTTTTGCGCCAACTTGGCTTCGCCCATGCCTTCCATCAGCGCCAAGTTCTTCGGGTCCAACGTGAGACCTTGCATGTAGGCGTGGATAGAATCGTGGAAGAACCCAGACTTGTACAAGGCAAAACCTAATCGAGAGTACCCCTTAACAAAGTCTGGTTTCAGTTCCACGCATCGTCTCGCGTCCGCGCACGCTTTCGAGTGTTGATCGAGCGCGGCGTAGCACGCGGATCTGTTCGAGTAAAACACGTGGTCGTACGGGTCTTGATCGATGGCTTTGGTAAATTCCGACGCCGCTTCGTAAAACTTCTTCTTCGTGAACGCGGCGTTCCCGTTCGCCTTGTGTTCGAGCGCGAGCTTGCGTTGTTCCGGAGACACCTGTGATAATATTTGTGTTGGTCGTTATTGTTAGAGAGAATAAAAAAAAGTCAGCACAGTCGGCGGCGTAATCATCTCTCATCGAGCACACACGCGATGAGATGTTCAACAAAAAGATGATAAAAAGAGAGAGATGATAAAAAGTCATCATCATCATCGTCGTCGTCGAAAGTCTCGCTCTTTGTCGTGCTCCTCCTGAGAGCACATAAAAACAGAAGGGAGAGAGACTCTCGTTACCTGGATCTTATCTTCCTCGTCGTCGTCCAGCGCGCGGACGGCCGCGCCGGTTTTCGACTCGCCGCCGCCTTTCTTGCCGCCGCCTTTCTTAGAACTCTTGTTCGGGGCCATGATGATGAGAGATTAGACGTCTTTTTTCTGCGGTCTTCTTTTGTCGTCGAAAAAAAGAGAGAGAGAAGAGAAGAAAAAAAAGGAGGAGGAGGAGTTGGAGGTCTTTTTTTTTTTGCTTCGTCTTCTTTGACCAAAAACACGTAATAAAAACAACAACAACAAAAGACTTTGAAAAAAGGAAAAGAAAAAAAAAGGGGGGTAAAGAAGGGGGGGAGGGGCATAAAACCCTAAATATATGCCTCTGAAAAAGGCGCGACGTTCGACCTTTATTATTACACACACAAAACAACACAAGGAGGACACAGGAGGAGTAGTAGTAGTCACAAAAACACACGACCTTTTGGTCTCGATAATGGGAGTAAAGGCTTTTTTGTGGGGAATGACGACAATGTCTCCGAATACCACCACCACCCGTTGTAGTAGCAAAACCACCAAAATAACAACAACAACAACAACAACAACAACGCCGGACGTCTACGAGAAGAAGAAGAAAGGGAAGAAGACGTTCACGTTGCGCCCGATCGAGACGACGACGACGACGACGACGACGAATGAAAACGAAAACGAAAACGAAAAGCGATTATTGCGCAAAAAAATCGTGATGCATTTCGTGAGACACGCGGAAGGGACGCACAACGTGGCGAAAGCGTACAACGACCCCGCACACAAGGACGCGAGATTGACGGCACGCGGGAAGGAGCAATGCAGGCGACTGGCGGAGGAACAACCTCTGTTATTAAAGGCGGCGGCGGAAGAGGCGGCGACGGCCGGTCGTGGACACATAATAAAAACGAAGAGGAGGAGGAGGAGGATAATCGCGACGTCGCCGATGACGCGGTGCATTCAAACCGCGAACTTGTGTTTCGATAAAGACGCGCACGAGATTACCGAAACCATCGCGTTTGAGGAGTTACGGGAAACGGTAAACTATCAGTGCGATATTCGCAGAAAAACGTCGGAATTGAAGAAAGAGTTTGATGGGACCACCGACTTCGGGAGGTTGGAGAAGGACGAGGAAGATCCCTTGTGGCGATATTGGATCGAGCGATGCGGGTCGGAGGAAGAGCACACGACGCACAGAGAAAGCGCGGCTTTACACAAATGCGCGGACCGAGCGAGAAAATTCTTCGAGTGGGTCGAGAACAGAGCGTTGATGGAAGGACAGGAAGAGGAGGAGATCATAGTCAGTTCGCATTCCGCGTTTCTCAGGTGCGTGTTTAATTACGGTCACACGCAAGAAAAGTTCGAGTATCACATGGGAGGTTCGGAACAGGTATTCGACGATCGAGAAGATAAGACGAACAACGTAAAAATAGTCCAGTATTTGCCTGAAGACGGAGACGCGTTCGAGGAGTACATGAGAAGGGACTACGAGAATTGCGAGTTACGATCCGCCGTGTTGGAAATACTGTAAAAAAAGAACAACGCGGTAATTCATAGATAGATAGATAGATAGATAGATGTAACAACAACGCACCTAGAAAAATAACAAATATTCCTACAAGTAGTACTAGTATCAACGCGCCTAATTAAAAAAGTAATAACAATTATACCTCAGTCGTATCATCACCACGCCTAATTAATCCCTTTGGCTGGTCTGTTCCCTAAATCGTCTTTTTCGTCCCACGTCATGCTATAATCGGAGAAATCCCCTTTAGCATCAGCCTCGTCTTTCGACTCGAACACCTGACCAGCGTTATCGAAATATCTCCAACTATCGTTCAACACGTGCGACATCCGTCTCTCTTTCACCTCTAAATACTTCTCTGAAAATAAATTCGCCTTTGTCACGCACGGAATTCTCGACGTGACGTTAACCCCTTCCTTCTTTAACTCGTTAATTTTCCTCGGATTATTCGTCATCAACGCCACGCTTTTAATCTTCAGATCATCCAAAATACCTCTGACCGCGCTATACTCCCGTGTATCGTCCGGGAGCCCCAATTTCCTATTGGCGTCGACTGTGTCCACGCCGCTCTCTTGCACTTTATACGCCGCAATCTTATTCGCCAATCCAATCCCTCGTCCTTCCTGCTGCAAGTAAATGACCACCCCTAACTCGTTATCGCGTATATATTCCAACGCTAAATCTAACTGTTGTTTGCAATCGCACTTTAACGATCCCAACGCTTCGCTCGTCCAACACGCGTCGTGCACTCGCACGGGTACGTTTTCTAAACCTTCAACGTCGCCGCAAAGCATGCACGTCGGTTCTGTGATCACGTGCGTCTTCGGGCCTCTGTGACGGTAGCCTCGCAATCGGTAAAACCCTTTATCGGTGGGTAGGTTTGTTTCCGCGATGAACTGCGTTTGCGCTTCGGCGACCCAGTAGGATTGCAGAGGGACGCCGCAATCGTCCGATGACGACGACGACGATAAATCCTCCTCCTCGTCCGATGCCGCCATCATGACAGGGGCGACGCTTTGGTCCTTTTGCGATGACGACTTTTTTTGCGTGCTGCCAAAATACCTTCTTCTCGTCGTAAACGTCGGGGTCGTTTTTTTCCTCCAATTGTGTGCCCCATCATACCCAGGCGCGCATCTCGCACTCGACGACGACGCGGTCGACATCATTGATGAGGACGTACTAATAATGATGTGGCAAAATAGTGGCACACGACGGCCTCTTTTTTTCTTTTTGAAAAGTGCACACAAAAAAAAAATGGTAAATTTTATAGCTAAACACTAAACCCTAACGAGTAAAAAAAAGTGACCAAAAAACGAAAACGCGCAAGCACCAACAATTCATTGCTGAATTGGCCAAGTGGTAAGGCATTTGTTTTGTACGAATAATAATTTCTCTGCAAAATGATGTGTTTATAAAAAAAAAGAACACGACAAGTGAGCAAACGATCGCAGGTTCGACCCCTGCATTCAGCATATTTTTTTGCGGGCCTTGTTTGTTGACAATACAATCCAATTCTAAACTATGTAGTAATTTGTACGCGCTGCTCTTTTTTTGCATGTCATATACATGTATTTTACTATATGTTTCGTTGACTTTAGATGATTTCGATTTCAAACCTCGGCGCGTCTCCAGTTTGTATCACGTCCACGCGAAACCCACCAATGCGGTTCAAATGGAGTTCAAATGTGCGCGCGTTTTCTTTCGCGTACGATAAGGCGTCTTGGAGGAACGCCGCGTCGTTAATATTACTTTCTTCCAACCCGCGTTGTTTCAGTTTGGAGATGACCAACGCTGCACACAATACGTCTCGCACGCCCGCGTCGTTCGTGAGCATGCACGCGGCAACGATATCATTGTTATTATTGTTGTTAATATTATTGTTATCCGAAGTCGTCGTCGTCGTCACGTCTCGGACGACGTTTGCGATAAACTTCTCTCCGCCGAAAACTTCGCGCCGCACTTTTTCGAACACGTTCCAATCGTTACCAGACACCACGTCTGGCGTGACCCCAAGTTTACACGTTTTCAAATACTTTTCCTCTTTACTGCACCAAACGCCTTCGATGTCACTCACCTCTTCGACGGATAAAACGCTCTCTCCGTTGGATTCCACGAACGCTTTGGCTTGAATCAGCACTCGTTTACGACTCAACGTTTCAAAGTTTAAGCTTTTTGCCGCCATGAAGCAACAAAACGAGTGCGCGAAGAGCATGGAGCCGTACGTAGCTATACCTGCCGTCACACCTTTCACCTCTTCCCCTAGACTATTCGTCGCGAAATCCAACTCTAACCCGTTCGTTACCGCTCGAAAAAGTGCAATGCCAACAGGCAACGCGGCGATTTGCAACCATCGTCCTTGCACTTCCAATTTCGTCCGTATATCCCCGGCGTTTTCGTTTCGAGAAAAGTGCGTCATGAACGTCCCGTTGATGAGCGACGATCGCCCGGTCAACGCCGCACTCCTCACAAAGGTCGCGGTTCCTGCAATCAACAAAAAATGCGACGGAAACAGTGGGGTCAACAACTCCATCGCCCGAGACACGTCCTCCAATGAATTCGCCGCCGACCAAAAGAATTTCGGATTCTCGTCAAACTTTTTCGTATTCAACGCCCCTAACGCTAACGTCGCTAATCCCCCGGTACCGTCTTTCAACACCCACTTTGCTGCCCCAGCTACCGGCGCCGCCGCGTTCGCTTGGTTCACGTCCATTCCAACCGCGACTAACAGCGACTGCGCCGAGAGCACCTCCAACACGTCGCGAAAGAATAACGAAAGCATTTGCCATTTCAACCAAGGCAAATAATCTTTAGACACCGTGTTCGGGAACCCGTCTGGAAGGAATATTCGTTTAATTAATTGTGCTCGAGACGTTCTTCTTCTTCTTCTTCTTCTCAGCGCGTCGTCGTCGTTTTCTCTCGTCGTCGTCGTCGTCGTCGTCGTCGCAAAGTCGGTCCTTTTAATAAAGGCTCTTTTTTTCTTCTCCTTCTTCTTCTTCTGTCCAACGTGATTCGTAACAGCGTCTTCTTCTTCTTCTTCTTCTTCTTCTTCTTCTTCGATTGGATTCACATATTCATTTCTCGCGTTCCCGCTGAAATCGACCTCTCTGATTCGCCTCACGGCGCCAAAGCCGCTCCCTTTCGTCGTCGTATTCGGTTCCGTCTCTTTCGCATTAAAACGCTTTGGTGACGCAGACGATTCAGAAAACCCCTTTTTTGACGATTCAGACGACGACTTTGAACGCAACATCATCATCATCATCAACCGTTTCTTCGTGTAAAGTCGTTCCATCATCCTTTGACGACGACGATGATTTTGGAGGACAAAAACGGAGGAGGAAAAAAAAGGACCACCACCACCACCACCCCGCGACGACGTCGTAAACGACGTACACGTAAACGACAGTATTGGCGCCATCATAAGAGCCTTTGCCGGTAGTGTCATGGTGGTGGTGTGTGCGTGTGTGTGTCACGACGCGCCTCTTCCTCTCATCGTCAAAGTCGTTTTGTGTCTTCCATAGTAGTATCTCGAACAATGTGCGCGCTTTCTGTAGTATAAAGTGTCGTCATCTCAAAACAGAGTGGGAGAGACCAAAGGGTGTGGATCTAAAACCCTAAATAGTAGCTCCATGCGTGTTGTTTAGGGTTTTTTGTTGATATGGATGGCGCCATCATCCCTTATTATAATCCCGATTGATTAAAAAACACACTTTGTGCGCGCACATACACACACACACACACACACACACACACACACACAATCGCGTGTTCTTGAGACGACGTAAACGAAGACGTAAACGACTTTGACGAGTGGTGGTGGTAGTACTCTTTTTATTAGTATTCGCTGCTGCTGCTCTCTTTTCTGACGACGACGACGAAAAAAAAGATGGCGACGACGTTTACGACGACGACGACGACGACGAGGTCGTGTTGCTGGTGGTGTTCTGCGTCGCCTTTAAAGCCGTCTCGACATCATCATCATCATCATCATCGGACATCATCATCGGGGACGACGACGACGACGAGAAGTGCGGCGGAAGGAAACGACGAACCACTTAAAAATAATGATGATGATGCAAAAGAGGGAAACGAAAAGAAAGCGGAGGATATCCCTCCGGAAGATTACGCCATCGTGGTGGAACTTTTAGATTGCGAGACCGGGGAAGAGATTCAAGAGAAGGCGGACTTGATGGCGAAAAACGGGTTAATCACCGCCGGCGTCGTGGAAGCGGCGAGAGTTATACTCGACGGGAACATTCAACAAGGACAAGACGAGGAGATTATTTTGATTCTGAGAGCGATATACGACGTACTTTTAAAAGAATTGCAAAAAATCAGAGCGCCGTACGCGAAGAAAGTGCTCGAGTTCGCGCAAGAAGTCATGGGAATGTTCACGGCGGAGGATTTGGAATCGAACAACGAGATGGTGTTGTCCAAGGTAAGGTTGGTGTTGCAAGAGGAATTCGATAAGGACGAGGAGATTGGCGTGACGCGAGAAGCGTTGGAGAAATATTTAGGCGACGTGTTGCCGGTGATGGACATGCAGGACGAAAGGTTAAAAGAACAACTCGCGGCGTGCGAAGATCCAAAAGTACAAGTCCAAATGGTCGCGCAGATGATGCAACGATCGAAAGAAAGAATGCAAATCGATCATTTAAGAGAGGTTGCGAGAACATTTAGAAGCGAAGAGTAAGTAGAAGAAGAGTGTATGTTTTGTTTTTATTGTAATTCACAAAAGTACGCGAGTACCATGGTACCACCTACTATGGTACTATCGAACGAATTGAAACGAAAGAAGAAGAGCGTTTTTATTTTTTTCCTCTTAGGCCAGAAAATCCAGGCTGCGCGAACGCGACGTGATGCGCCGCGCCGCCTGCGCCTGCGCCTGTGGCATAAAAAGGGTCTTGCGCGACAATGTTGTTGATACCTCCGAGCCCTTGCCCGAGCGAACTGACACCGAGACCGCCAACGCCGAATCGATTGATGCCGCCAATGCCACCTCCAAACCCAATCCCACCGCCCAAACCTTGGAGCAGTTTCCTCGCCGGCGTTTGTCGGTGTGGTTCTTCTTTTTCATCGTCACCATCTTCTTCGGGAGTCGGTGGTAACCTCACGAGCGCGATGTGTAACAATAGCGGCGGCTCCTCCTTCTCTTCGCCGACATCTGTTGTCGTCTCGTTCTTTCGAATCTCTTGCAAAGAGACCAAATTCGGCGTTCCAATGAACACGATTTCGCCGACATCGTTTGTATCGCCTTCGGCGATGAGTTCACAAAAATGGGAAGTTTCCGCGGCATCGATATCCGCTCTTCCGCATCGATACTCGTCGAAATAATCGCGCGTGGCTCCCATCGTGGGAGAATTTTTGCACTTCTCTGGGTGTGCAAACCCACACACGACAGCCCCGTACGAAGCATTCGGCGTCAACTGTTCGCTTACCGCTATAAATTTCATGGAGTAGTTGTTTGCGCTCGATGGAAACGTCGTCGCCACAAAACTCTCGGTCACCACTCTTAGCCCGTCAGGTTCGACGTCCGCGAACGTTTGCACGTCAAAAACGTCTGCTTCGCTCACGTTCAACTCCTCTTGAATCTCTCGCGCCAAAACGCCCGCTCTTTCCTCGTCGTCTGGGAACGTTTCGAGAAGCGCTTTCGAGATCGCCTCGTTGCGGACAGACGAAGGAGAAGGAGAAGGAGAAAGCGCGTCGTCTTCTTGTCCTCTCACCAACCCGGCGAACGCCACCACCGAGAGGAAGGCGGCGAAACAGAAAGACGAGACCGTCGTCGTCGTTTTACGCGTCATGATGTTTCTTTTCGCGTGCTGGTGCCTGTATTTTGCGCGCGCTTTGGTTTTGCAGAAGAGAGCAGAAAAACCGTTAAAGGTGTTTCCCAGATAGATACAATTTCCCGTGGATGATATTTTCTTCTTGGAATCTACGAAACGGGCTCGTCGTTTTTTTATTCAAAGGCGGCGGAGGCTGCTGCGACGACGACGGATATGAAAACGTGAGGAGGAGTCGTCTCCGCGTCTTTGGGACGTGCCCGGCGCGCGATTTGAGCGTTACATCCTCAAACCAAATCGACTCGGCGCCGACGCGTTCTGTCCTCGGATATCCGCTCTCCCGGATCCTTGTCCAATGATCGTCTCTATTTTAGACTCGACTTGTGTCCCACTCGCTGCAAACCCAGTCCCTCCTCTTTGCAAATGAATGATATCCTTCTTTGGATCAATTTTCTTCCCTTCGTACGTGCCTTCTTTCTTGATGACCAACTCGTACGCCTCTCTGGAAATCGCGTCTCCGGTTGGTTTCAAAATCACAATCGGCGTGCTATTCGTAAAGGTCTTCATCGTGACCGGACAAATTAAAACAGATTCATCGTCCGTCGCTTTCGTCCACTTCACTTTCGTTAAATCCTTCGCTCGTAATTTCTTTCCAGTCTGAGGGCATTTCGTACACAAATTCTTCTTGTCGCCTCCGCTCCCGCTCCTCGCGCCGTCTACGACGTTCTCCTTCGTCCTCACCGCGTTCGTCCAAAACTCATTCAAACTTTCGGCTCTTTTCTTATCAAACGTCGACCCGAATTCGTTTCTTTTTGCAATTTCCGCCTCGTTTCCCTGTTCTATGTCGTTCGTTTCTTGGTACTCGCCTGCCCCGTGGTTTTGCGCGTGGAATTTTTTCACCTCCAACTGCCTCTCTTTTTCTTTCAACGCCATCGCGTCCAATTCGATTTTTTCTTTCTCCTTCGCCGCGTCGCGTTTCCTTCGTTCGATGCCTTCCTTTTGTTTCAGTAAGTGTCTCAGCACGTGTTCTCGTTCGTACAAGACGCCCTCTGGTGTCACGCACGGGTTCTCGCACGCGTGTTGTAAACTTAACGCGCAGTGGTTGAAATCCTTCACCGTCTCTTTCCCGAGCCGCTCTTTTATGGTCCCCAATCCCATCGCTTTCCTTTCCGCGTAAGTGAGGTTCTCCGACCCCATGTTGCCGGCATTTTTGGAGTGTTTCCGGCCGCTTCCTTTCGCCATTATTTTGTTGTTCTTCTTCTTCTTCTTCTTCTTCTTCTTCTTCTTCTTCTTTTTCTTCTTCGCGTTTGTGTGTGTGTCTGTGTGTTCTTTCGTTCGCCGTCGTCGTCTTCTTCTTCGTTTTTTTGTGGCGACTTTTCCTTTTTGGTTCCTTTTCCTTTTTAGGGTTTAGGGTCTCGGGTCCTTTTCCGATTGGAAACGATGATGATGTTTATCTTTCACACATGGGTTGTCGTCACATATTTATGAGTCTTCGATAATACAGAAGACGCGACTGAGAAGAAAGCGGGAAAGAGGAGACGTTTACGCCTCCGTTCCTCCTCCTCTTCCTCGATATCATCACGGAAGAAGAAGAAGAAGAAGAAGAAGAAGAAGAAGACAACAACAACAACAACAACAACAACAACAACACGGACAAAACGATGGACGACGACGGCATAATCGAACGTCTCGCCAACGACTTGGAGCAGACGAAAATCGAGATGAAGAAGAAAGGAGCGACGTTTATCCCCAACATCATCGGCGGCCGGGGTGGAGGAGGAAGCGCGTCTAAATCGTCTGAAAAATCGAAGAAGACGAAAAACGGAGGATTGAACGCGCTGGCGCCGTCGCTGGCGAAACCGGTGTCGGCATCTCGAGAGATGTTCGAAAAGGCGAAAGAGACGCTCCTCGTCACCGGGAAGACGAGGATGAGAAGCTGCATCGATGATGATGAGAATAATACGGTTGGCGTCTTTGCGACGGCAAAAATAAAAGGAAAAGAACACCTGTTCGAACACTCGTGGAGAGAACAACGCGCGCCTTTCGGCGGGATGTGCATGGTGACGATCGAAAAGCTGAAGTTTGAATATAACGTGAAGGATGTGTACTTGGAGTTACTCAAAGAACGATTCTATAGCGACGGCGTCAAGCAAGCGGTACCGACAAGCGCGCAGACGTTTATGAAGTTGGCGCCGGAACAGTTCGTGAGAGGATTTCGCGGGGAAGAAGAAGAAGAAGAAGACGGCGCGAATATCGCGTACGATTGCATAAAGGACACGTATTACGCGACGAGAGATATTGAACCAGGAGAAGAATTAACGATTGCGAAAAGAAACGTGTACAAGTCAAAACCGGGATCTGTGGCGGTTACGTGCGATTCAGAGTCTGTAGAAAACGAGCTTTTGAGTTGGCTCAACGAAGACGAATGCGCGCCGTTGCGTTTGCGGGCGTCGAAGATTCACGATATAGGTGTGTTTTTAGCCGCAGATTATTCGAAACCAATTGAGATGCCGGTGTCGCAACTGAGCGAGTTGTTGCAAGGCCACTTTCGAATGGCGCAATGCCCACACGGATGGTTAACGAAGGAAGCTCCGGTAAAGACGAGGAAAGCTAACGACAATAATGATTTAGATGAATCGATGAGAAACGCAATCAGAGAACGGTTTGGCTTTAACGCAGCAAACCAGACGTTCCCGTTACAAGGTGGTTTTCACCGCGTCACGTTTGCGCAGTTTTTGAATCATAACAGCGATAACGCAAACGTCACGAGAGACAGAAAGAAACCCGTCGCAACATATCGATTCACGCGTAATCAGGTTGGCAAGAAAGACGACGAGATTACCATAGACTACCGCATAGATTCGGCCACGGAAGATGCTCGCGATTCGCCCGCGATTAAAGTGTATTACGAATGGGCGATTGAAAAGAAAAGCGGCCCGTGGGATGAGATTGGTCAGGGCGCAAAGGAACGCAAAGGGGCTGTCGATTATTCCAAGTGGGACAATATCGATACCGATTCAGATTAAGCGAAAGAGAGAGAGAGGGAGAATGATAATACTAATGTGGCAGTAGTAGTAGTAGTAGTAGTAGTAGTAGTAGTAGTAGTATGTAGTAACTAATAGTAACTAATAGTAACTAATAGTAGTAACAGCAGCAGCGGCGACTAGGTGGCAATAACAAACTTGAATGCACAACAGTAATCGGTGATATTTACTGATTAACGCTTATCGACGAAATCGTTAATCTCTCCAGCGACAAAATCCAACTCAACTGGTTTCAAGCCTCTTCCAAACCTGAACGACTTTGCACCAACCTCCATAGAAATGATCGAGTTTGGAATACCATTTGTAATGCTCTCGACGATAACTTCAGCGCCAGAGACGTCCTCGATACTTCCAGAATCATTGACGTACTCTTTTTTACCAATCGTTCTCGTGACGATGTTAAAGTCCGTATTCGTCAACGAAATTTCCGTCGATTCGAAGGTTTCGTCGATAAAACTTTTCCCCATTTGACCGCCGGCGAGCCAGAATGGAATAGAAAACAACGCGAAGAACGCTCCGCCAGATGCGAGCGCACCAACTGTCCACGTCGCAACAAAAGCGTTCCAGGCTACCGCAAACCCGCCGGACATGGCCGAGTTCCCGGTAAATCCCGCCGGCGGGATCAAAATTGCCAGCTCTTTCGTGTCTTCGTTTCGGTACACTTGTACTTTCGTGTTCGCCGGTTTCCTCCTCCGATTCGGTCGTTTCGATTCTAATTCCGAAGATATGGTCGTGCTAAACCCTGGAGCACCGAAGGTTGTTCGACCGTAATATGGATCGTAAGGGTCGTAATATTGTCCTCTGTTGTCATAGTATCCATCGTCTTCCTCGTAATACTCGTCATAATACCTATCTTGTTGCTGTCTGCTCGTGCTGACATTACTCCTATTATTCTTCCTCTCCTCTCTTCTTTGCTCGCCTCTTTCTAACAACTGTAACGCCTCTTTGGCGTTTCGAAATCTATCTTCCGGCAACGGTTCCAACAAAATGTCTAAACATCTCTCGATGTCTCGGTCGTCAATCGTCACTCTCCCCCTGAATGCAATTTTTAATCTCTCGCTCGGGAACGCGCTCGGTGGGCACCCGCTCATGGCGAACAAAATCGTCGACCCGACGCCGTACTGATCACTTTTCTTCCCTACCCGTCCTTGTAACTGTTCCGGTGCAGCATAACCAAACGTCCCGACCGAAGTACCGACCCTCGTCATCTCCAACCCTCCCGACACCGCGCTCTCCGCGACTGCACCAAAATCCACCAAACTTATAGTTTCGCTTTCCAAATCCACGATGACATTATTCGGCGTAATATCTCTGTGCCATACTGGCGGTCTCAACGTTTCCAAATACGACACCGTCTCTAACAATTGCACCAACATCTTTTTCACGAATGGTTCCGACGGTCTCCACGTCCCGCTCTCGACGAGATCCGTCAACGATTTCCCCTTTGCTACTTTTTGCACTAAAACGAATTCCAAATCGCCACTCTTTGTCTCTTTTTCAATTTCAAAATGCTCTATGTACTTCGGTATCGATTTGAAATCGATGGATTGTAAAACTTTCGATTCCCGTTCGAACGAGTCCAACGCTTTCCAAGGAGACGAATCACTTCCACCTCCAACACTCATTTTCTTCAAGCTTTCCCACGGGAGGACTTTTATCGCGACTTCTTCTCGTTCGCCGCCGTCGCGAGAGATGTGTTCGCACAGTAACGTTTCGCCGTAGGAACCCGTGCCTAATAAGTCTATCACCACGTATTCGTCTTTGATCACGTCTCCGGTTTGGTAGTACGTCCCCGCTTCCGTTTTGCTCGTCGTCGGTTCATCCATCGCCTTTGCGCGCACGGAAAAAAAGAGTCCTCTTCCATCATCCGGACGACGACGACGACCACCCACGAAAAGAGGAGGCTTCCCGCTCTGTCCGCGACTCCCCCCCGCGAGGTATTTGGAGGACGACGTAAACGACGTAAACGACGACGTAAACGACGACGTAAACGACGACGACGGGGTCAAACAGGGACGACGGGATATTAGAATACTACCCAGCATGATTGATAAAAAATGACGACAAAAACTCTCGTCGAGTCGATCTTTTCGTGTAAGAATAAAAAAGTCTCATCATAAAAAAAAACAGTATAGTATTATTCAACCACCAGTGTTGCCAATTTTATCCTCCAAAACCTCTTTTAAGGAGGAGACAAAAGACGCCGGGACGACGAGAGACAAAAAAGGATCATCATCGAGTTTTGTGACGGAAGTTCTTCCTTACAGAAGCGAACGAAGGCGCATACTGGATGACACGCACGGGGGGGTGGTCTACGACTCTAGTACTACTCGCGAACGCGCGCTCCGTAAAAGTCGTCTTCTTCTTTCTTTGTTTTTGTTTTCATCTGGCGCCGAACCCGCCGCCGAAATTAACGTCGGAACTTTCGTACTCTTTCGCGCACTCGGCGTACCTTCCGCCTCTCAACATTCGAAAATTGTGTTCTCTTTCCTCGACGCGCGGCACGTTACCGGTGGGCACGCCCGTCGTCAACGACTTCCCGTTCTCGTCCACTAAAACGAATCGAGAAAAGTCGCCGGCTTCTCCCGGCACCCACACCAACTTCCATGCAATCTTACTCTGAAACTGCACGTGAGCGACATCGTGAGGTGGTTCCTGGTTGGCGCCGGACGAACACGTACACCAGCTCCCCCCGGGCCCGGCATCGGGAAGACTCGCGGCGCGGATGCCGTCGCCGAGTTGATTTCCAAGCGCGATACCTATACACGTCATCGCGTAAATAAAATCGAGATTCTTCGTGTGTGTTATTATTAATTAATACATACCTCTGACTGATCCATCGTGTTCGTTATCTGCCGTGTGCATCAGCATCGTCGTCGCGTCCACGTGGTTAAAATCGTTAAAACAGTGTCCCGTGTAGCCTTTCCCAGGCGCGACGTTTCGCACGTCTCTCAGCCCTGCCGCCCATAACAATTTCGGTCTCACCAGTGTTTCCCAATCTCGAGATAATTCGTCTTCGGTGAGTCCTTTCGCTCGGTTTTTGCACGTTTGGAGGCGTTCTTCGGCCGTTCCGGGGTATACTACTAACGACGCCGACGCTCTCTCGCCATCGTCGTCGTTGTCGTCGCTCATTTCGTTGGTGGCACGACAAAAGCGGCGAACAAAGGTGGACCGATGATGATGATGATGATGATGATGATGATGCCGATGATGCCGTTGGCGATTGGAGACCGCAAAGACGACCGCTTCTTTCACGCACCACCCCCCCGTTCTTTTATGCATTCCCCCGAAAAAGAACGCAAAGAGAGAGAGAGAGAGAGAGAGAGAGCGTTTCTTCTTCTTCTTCTTCTTCTTCGACGACGACGACGACGACGTTTGGCGCGAAAGAAATGACAAAGACTTTGATGAAAAATGTGTACACAACAACAACGCGAGAGAGGACGTCTCTTTTTAGACCAGTTCTTTTACATTACCTAAATATAATACCCTATACGAGTCTTTTAGGGGTGTTGTATAGTTTAAGGTATCATATTGAGCACAGCCTCTTCTCAGGTTGAAGACCAACGGAGAAGAAGACAAAGACCACCAACGACGACAACAGAACGAGTCGTGGTGCGATATATACACACACACACACACACACAACTATATGTCGTTTCTGAACCGAAAGCCGTGTCGTCGCGTCGTCGTGCTCGCGCTCGTCTTGGTGGTCATTCCTCTTTCCGGGAGGATGTTTTACGTCAACAAACTCGATTGGTTCGCTCGAAGACGGATGATGATGATGATGATGATGATGTCATCGTCCGATGGTGTTCGTGCTCGTGCTACTGCTCGTGAAGAAGAAGTCATCGAAGAACAACAACGCGGAAAAATGGTCGCAAAACAACAACACCCCCGCGAGGAGGAGGAGGAAGAGGAGGAAGAGAAGCGACCAACAAAACCGCTGGAAGCGCCGACGACGTAGAGGAGTATCTATATATCATCCAAAAAAACGCGCAAAAAAGCAGAGTCCCATTTCAAGGACGACAAAAGAGAGAAAATAAAATACGCGAAAGAAATGAAATGCATCATCACTTTTTCTCCGCGCGTGATGATGATGATGATGCGACACCCGAAGAAGAACGACGACGGCAAAAAAGCGACGCACACAAACCACTTCGTCGCAAAAAGGAGGAGTCGAGAAGAAGAAGAAGAAGAAGAAGCGGAGGACACGGAGGAAGAGGAGACGATGGTGTCGCCGCGCTTTTGTGACCAACAGACGTTGCTCGTTCGAGAAAAGGTTGCAAGGAAATTGAAGGAAACGAAAGTACCTTTGCGCGCGGCGCTGCGCCTGTCTGGATTGCGGCAATTTATCGTCGGATCTGGAGCGGTCGGGTTAGCCGTCGGTCTCGTCGTCGGAGGATGCATCAAAGAGGTGGTGGATTCGTTTACGGTGGCGTTTATATCGCCTTTAATCGCTCTCGTGGGAAGGAAAAGAGAGATTGAAGACTTGTACTTTGAGGTGAGCGACGCTCGATTTCAATACGGGATGTTTCTCGGAGTGATGCTGGAGACGTTTTTTACGCTGTTTTTCGTGTATTACGCGATCGTAATACCGATGAACGCGCTGACGAGCTTCAAATACGGTCCGTTGGTACAATGCGACGAGTGCGCGTCTTGGATAAAGGAGAGCGCGAAAAAGTGCCCGTACTGTTGCTCGCCGCGCGTGGACGAAAGACGCGAAAAAGAATCAACGACGACGACGACGACGACGACGACAGAAATGGGCGGCGGTGGCGGCCGCGGCGGTGGTACAACGGTTGATGATGAATCGAACGAGGAGTCATTTCACGAGACGAGGACAGAAAAACTAAACGTACCGAAGACGAGACGAATGCATCATTCGCGAAGTTTGAGCGATGAAGCAATGGCGATGAGGTGCTAAGAAGAGAAGAAAAAATACGATACGAGTACCTATGATGAAAAGAAAGAACTCAAACACACACATAAACACACACACAAACACGTCCGGAGAGAGAGACAGAGAGAATCGAGCGTTGTAATTTTATATTTTTGTTGGCTTAATCGCGCGTGTATATTTTTTGTGTTTCCCACGTATGCAGCTTTATTAGTCTAGCACTGCCTCTGCTCGCGCTTCCTCTCTCTCTCGCAATCGAGCTTGACCCTCCCGCTTTGGCTCTGTCCTCCTCCTTCCTCCTCTCTTCATTCTCTTTGTCTTCATTTGTTTTGGCGAGAAAGTCTCTGTATCATCGGTTTGCCGTAAAGGCGTGGATGGTGACTGAGGATGCGACGACGTCGATCTATCCTCGGATGCTCCACCTTCCTCGAAAATTGTATGTGTCGCAGCATTTTCTGATTCATGCTTCGAAACTTTACGCGACGCGTTCCTCGCCGCGTTTCTTTTCTTGTTATTTCTGCCATCTCCGATGATATCTTCTCTCCTTCTGTTTCTGTTATTGTTTGGTTTGATGCTAACTTTCGATAAGAGTTGTTGCGCCTCTCTGAGTCGATCGCGCGAGGAAACCCCTAATTTTAATCCAGCATCTTCTTCTTCTTTTTCCATGTCAGAAGATTCCGAAAGTTCTGCTGGTGCCATCGCCATGATGATGTTCATGACATCTCGCGCGCGCTTGATCGCATCCACCTCTTCCCTTGTTAGTTTTGCGCTCTGTTGTTGATGCTGCTGATAGTGTTCTCCTCCCGCGACGGCATTGTTCGAGGCCATCGCGCCGCTCGATGATCCCATATTGAGCATGCGTTCGAAAAATCCACTCTCATCTCTGGACGACGAGTTCATTCTTTCTGCAGGCCTAACTTGTTGTTTTACCAATGCCACATCCGTATTGGACAACACTTTCCCATCTTTCGCCCTCAAAAACATTTTCGCCGCTTTCGTGTTCACCGCGATACACGCGCCGTGGTGCGTCACGTCGCGTCTTTGACACACCACCGATCGTCCGGCAATAACGACTGCATCCAAATCTTCCCCAGTCAGTGGCTTCAATCTAATACCCGTATACGACTCGTGCTTTGCAATGCACGCATCTCGTTGAATCACTCT
This sequence comes from Bathycoccus sp. SAG2, assembly GCA_009618095.1. Taxonomy (NCBI): domain Eukaryota; kingdom Viridiplantae; phylum Chlorophyta; class Mamiellophyceae; order Mamiellales; family Bathycoccaceae; genus Bathycoccus; species Bathycoccus sp. SAG2. The sequence continues at coordinate 318 of VIAT01000037.1, read as the reverse complement.
CGCGTGTTCTATTTCTGCCGACGCCGCGTCTTTCACGTCAAACAGTCGCGCAAAATACAGCAACGATACCAATCTCTTCAAATCCTCGGAATCGTATATTTTATTATTGTCCTTTCTTTTCCTCATGGTGGCTACCATTGCCGTCGATGCATTAGGTGGCGTAGGTGGTAACGGCGGCGACACCATTACCCCTTCTTCCGTCCTTCCAAACTTGAACGGCAACCTCGGCGACTTTGGCGACGCGCCGCTCGCCGCCGGCGACCCGACAAAAAAGATCCCTTCTTCCTCTTCTCCTTTCTTTTCTTCAATTCCCATCGT
>VIAT01000036.1:0-27708 GCA_009618095.1 Bathycoccus sp. SAG2 | reverse complement strand
TTTTCATCGCTCACGCTCGCACCCTCGCACGCACTCGACCGACGAGAAAAGGAGGAGGAGGAGGAGGAGGATATACAAAACTCTCGCGGGTAACCGAGGAGGTGTTGAAATGAATTCGCATTCCTCTCTACGCTCTCCTCTCACCGTGAATAGGAAATACTAAATAATAAAAAAATGGACTCGGACGAGCTCCTCGCGCGTCAGCTTCAAGAGGAAGAGGAGAGACTGATGAAAAGGACGATGATGGCAGCACAATCAGCAGGACAACAACAACAACAACAACAACAACAAAATCAATTTCTCTCGAGATTACAGTCTGGTATGGAAACGATTACAAAGTACGAAGATGAGTTGGCACAAGCGATGGCTTTATCGGTCGTCCCTGTAGAGGAGTTGGAAAGAAAAGTGACGGAAGGAAAAGAACCGAAATGCGCGGGGTTGTCGTTCAGAGACGCGTTCATCGTCGAGCTTTTGAAATGGTTCAAACACGAGTTCTTTAGTTGGTGCGATAAACCAAACTGTGCGAGCACGAAGTGTTGTTTCTCGAAAGAAATACATCCAGAAGCGGCAGCAGGAAAAACAGTGAGAACAAACCCGCCAAATATGCAATGTGTTGGTATGGGGCACCCGAGCGACGAAGAGCGACAGTTTGGCGCTTCCAGGGTTGAATTATATTCATGCACCGCGTGTAGTTGTCAAACACGTTTCCCAAGATATAACGATCCGGTGAAACTGTTGGAAACAAAAAGAGGGCGTTGCGGCGAATTTGCGAACGTGTTTTCGCTTATATGTCGCGCGTTGAATTACGAAACGAGATACGTTTTGGATTGGACCGACCACGTCTGGACGGAAATTTGGAGCGAGGAACAAAATAGATGGATCCATTGCGACTCGTGTGAAGCAGCGTTTGATGAACCGAGATTATATAGCGAAGGATGGGGGAAGAGTTTGTCATTTGTTGTTGCATTTGCAGTCGATAGCGTCGCAGACGTCTCAAGAAGATATCAAAAAATGGACGACGAAATGCTAGAAAGGAGACGCGCTATCGTTCGCGACGATGAATTTGTTTCGAAAGCAATCGCGAGGTGCTCAGAAACGCTTCAAACGAACTTAGACGCCGCGAGACGAGAGTTCTTAAGAAAACGAAACGAAGAAGAACGAGAATTGTTACTAGATGTGAGCAGAGAGGAGGAAAAGCGAAACTTACCAGGGAGAACTACGGGATCGTTAGAGTGGAGAAAAGCGCGTGGAGAATTAGGGGAAAATAATAACAATTCGAGAAAGAACCTCGGCTAGATACTATGTACTACTATATATATGTATTCAAATACTATGATAGGCTAATTTATGCTGGTTTGTGTGCCCATAAATCTTTCACGAATACGAGCTTCTTTGGTTTTCGAGCTGAATGCATCAAGTTCAAAATTACAGTGAAGAGCAACAAAGCATTTGCCTGGTGTGCGCTTCCTAATTCAACCGGAACGTGATAAAGCAATGCGGTGATACCTAATCCGACTTGTGCGACCGTTATTCCCATGAGTGCGTTTATATAGAATTTTGATTGAGACGATAAAGCCGAGTTTCCTCGAAACATCGCGTGTACTGCCGAAACGCTCACTAACGTAGTCAACGCTAACACTCGATGGTTAAACTGAACCGCAGCAGTATTTTCAAAAAAGTTTCTCCATCCTTTCGATTCCCAATCCTTTAAATACTCGTCTGGAACTATTTTACCATTCATTAACGGAAATGTGTTATATGCCCTCCCCGCGTCCATCCCGGCGACATATGCGCCAGAAATTGCCGTCAACCCAATTAAACCGGCGAGCGGGTGCGCAGCTTTGCGCAACTTTTTCGTTGCCGAAATTAAAGACTCTGCGGCCGTGGGTAACTGGGCAGGCGAGACTGGATTCATGACGTTCAATGTCGTCCACACCATCCCAGTGTATATCGTAAATGCTCCAGCTAAGTGCGCGGCTAACCGATACGGACTCACACGAGGCACTTCGAACTTTTGTTCTTCTGTTTGCTTCAATCCACTCTTCACCATCCACCACCCAATCATCCCTTGAGTCGCGCCTAGAACGAAAAATACGCCTAGTCTTTTCATCAACTTGCTCGTCATGTACCCTTTGTAGCTAAAATATGCTAGGGGGGCCGCGAAATAAATTCCTAAAACTCTCCCCCACATTCGGTGCCCGTACTCCATCCAGTAAATGAACTTGTATTCCTCAAGCGTCATCCCGATGTTTGTTTTTTGATACTCTGGAGACTGCTTGTACTTATCGAATTCTCGTTCCCAATCTTCTAATGTCAACGGAGGATGTTCGTATTGAAACTTCCAATCCGTCATTGAAAGTCCTGATCGAGTCAATCGAGTCATCCCTCCGATGACAACCATCGAAAACACCCATGCACATCCGCCGACGAGCCAATACGTGACTTGTTTCACCGCTCTCGGTCCGCCGAGCACTAAAGGATTTTGATGAATCGTTTCAGTCGAATACTGTCGCCGCCGACGAACTAACGTTCGCTGTTGTCGAAGTTTGGGAATCAACGACGATCGACGCGTGGTAACAGCTAGTGAAGACGATGAAAATGTTCTGTATGATGTTGGTGTAGCTGTTCCCGTCGTTCTCGCTAGTATCGTTTTCTGCATTTTAGTCAGAGCGTTCCACACGTATCCCGACGACGACATCCCCGTTTTGAACGAGGAGGAAGGATTACCATCACCACTCCTAAAAGATCTTTTGTGAACCATCACATTTTCTGCCATCCTCTTCGCTCCGTGCGTTCTTGGCGCAAACGACGACGACGGCGACGACGAAGCAGAAGTAAAAAGTCTTCTGGTTGTTGTTTTCGATGACGTTGTTGTTGTTGTTGTTCCAATGTGTGCCGTCGTCGTCGTCGTCGTCTTTTGTACTCGCATCGCGGCGTGTCGCGCGCTCTTCGCGACCGCGCGACGAAGAAACGACATGTCGTCTGTTTCGCTTCCTTTTCTTCCGCGCGGACCGCGTGTGCCAAGCGTCGACTCTTCTTCCAGTGGTGCGTAAGTCGTTTTGGACGACGGTGAAAACGGGATGATTTTTTGGAATGAAAATGAATAATGCTGAGGAGGAAGGACAAGAGGACAGGACGAAAACAGCACCCCCCCACCAAAAAAAAAGAAAAAAAAAGAAAGAGAAATTTTAAAAAAACTCCTTCCTCAAAACAAACGCCTCCGCCCTCGGGCGCCGCGAAAAGTAATAAGAAACATGACGTATTTCAACGTGATGGAAACCGGAGAGCAAGGCGAGGAGTTTCGGAAGCTCGCTTTTCGAGACCTTCGAACGAAATACACGGAACTTTCTGGTTTAGAGTGTCGTTCGAAAAATCGAGAGTGGATTGTCGGGAAGTGCGTGCAAATGAAACTGTACGGGACGCACGAGGCGCTCGGGAAGAGAACTTTGAAAGCCGCGGGGAGAGATTTGAATGTGAATGAAGGCAACACGAACGAGGAAGGAGAGTCCATGTATCATTACAATATGAAAAATCTTACTAAAAACAACAACGCATCTGGCGTAGGAGAGGCCATGGTGAATTTCGAGGAAGATTTGCTCTACGGAGACGGAGAAAACTTGAACGAAAACGGGAGGAAAGTATTGAGAACATTTTTATCTTTAGAACGAAGGAAAGGACAGAACAACTTGACGAGGAAACACGAGATGAAAAAGTTACGAAACGCAACCTCGCATCCGCTGTTGAGGCAAGAGTTTTGGACGTTAGATCAAATAGAGAAGATATTAGAGTCGTTCTTAGACGAAGAGTTTAGCGAGGATGAACACAAGATTGTTTTGATGCGAATAGCAAAAGGCGTAGTAACAGTGAAGAAGGAGAAGATGCAGCAACCTGAACGAAGCGACGGTTTCACCGTAAATGCGGCACGAACGATTTGCAGATTCGCGTTACAGATGGCGACAAAGGCACAGTTAGGGAACAAAAATGAATTGAGTAAGCAGTACTTTAAGTTGTTTATCATTGTAGCGGCTTTAGCAATAGAAGAGTTGCCCGTTAGAGAGAGAGAAGAAGGAGGAGAAGAAGCTGAAGGAGATGACGAGGTGGCTGCTCGGCAACAGCGAACGAGTAATAGGAGCAGTAGCAGTAATAGTCAAATGAGTGCGTGTGAGTTTGTTTCGAAATGCGTTCGAGATCAACTCGCACTTTCGCCAGTGCTTGCGAAACTATTGTTGAAACGACCGAAAGGGTTTCGAGATTCGTTCTACGACGAGCGCGATAAGATTTGGCCGGTGATCTTATTTGGGATTTGTGCTTCCGAAGAAGTCTCGAAGGAAATCCGAGATGAGGCTTGGACTCAGTTCCAGAAAAACGCTCGGTGTCTAAGAGAGGAAGATTTCGTTGCACTAGTGACGAACACTTTTGCAACGAACAATAACAGTGACAAAAATAATAGCAAAAGTGAGGTCAACAAGTCGAGACGATACTTCGTTAGCGAATGCATTAGAAGTGTGCAGCGAACAGGTTCTCAAGAAGTATCGGCGTTGCTTCTTCGAGTAGTTTTCCAGATTTGGTCGGAATACAGAAGAGAAATTCTCGAAATCCTTGACGATGAGTGCACAAAAATGATAGAAAGTAACGTCGACACGTACGACGACGAGGATGACGACGACGACGACGACGACGACGACGCGCAAAGTATCAGCAAAACGGCATGGTTGAACGTGTTGGAAGCCGTATCGACTTCGTGCGAATTGACGAAAGATGAAATAGATGCCAATCGCTCCATGCTTTTACAGATGTTATCGAGTTTCAAAGCATCTCGAGATTTCGGGAACCCCATTGCGAAGCGTGTTGTATTTGCCATGAATAGATTATTTGTCAAATCCAATTTCTTTGAAGGAAAGAAAGAAGCGAAGCGTCTCATGAAAGAAATTTACGCGAACGCGAACGAGTTGGACGAGGAAGACGAATCGATGATGCCGGTCTTAAGTTTGGTTGACGCAGAGAGAAGCATTAAAACAAGCAGCGCTTTGAAAATCATCGATGCTATTCTCGATGAGAACAAAGCGGCCAAATTAGAAATGGAGGACGTTAAAACTGACGCAATTGAAACGCTTTGTGGGGCGCTGAAGAGAATTGCTCCTGCTACCGATGCGGAGGCGTTGAGTTCATCCTCCTTAATTTCAAAATGTGGGAAGCATGCAATACAATCTCTTCAGAAGTATTGGCCCGGTCTTGACTTCAATCGCGAAGGCAGGACCGTAGATCAAGTTGATTGCGACAGTGCTCATGCTGCCATCGATGAAGTGCGCATGGCGTTCAAACTTCTGCTCGCTTCACTGGAGGCTTCTTTCAATACCGCCACCGCGTGTGATACGAGCGCCTTGAAGATGAATTGTCTTTCGTCATTCATTACGGATTCTATTGACGCGCACATCCTCGCCCAAGGTGCTCGCGAGGCTGTGCAGACTGTTTTTCTCTCGCAACGCGATCCTCGCGATAGATACAACGTTGGGAAAACCGAACAGAAAAAGCTGCAAATGATTGAAGTAGCTGGGAAGATGTACCCAATTGGAAGCCTAGTTGCGACGTTATCGTATGGCATGTATCACCAAATGAAGCGTTACGAGCTCCATCAATTGAACGAGGAGTGGGGTCTGGATAAAATATGGACTACTCTCGTGCCTGAAATCGTCTGCTTGATGGAGTTCCTATTGCCTTTGGCCATGCGAGAGTCCTCGGATTTGTGGCTTCACCAAATAGTACGGAGCGGGGTGATTTTGAACGACCAGATTTTAACCAGACATATGGATGACATTGAACACCGTTCGGTTTCTTCAATGACTTCGATGATGATAAAGTTTGAAAAGCTCGAATTTGGATCAGCTGAGTGTATTCTGACAGTTTCGGAGATGTTGTCCATGATTGGTAGTAGCACGAGCATTGCGAGCAAAGACATCCAAACGAAAATTTCAGCGGTGAAAATACTCGCCAAATCACTCGTCTCAGAATTACCTCTGTTGCCATCTTGGCGTGAACTTTCCTCCTCATCGTCATCGAACAAGAGAAATAACAGAATATCGGTCGTGGATGCGGTTGTTGACTCTGCTTCTGCTTTGGGAGAAACAGTCGAAATTTTCATACCTTTGGTTGTCAATGAATGGAAAAGGTTGAAAGAAGAAGACGACAACGACGATGATAAAAGTGCATCGTCGTTACTTTTACGAGACATCACGTTATTAGTAGAATCACTTTTCATGGCGTCCAAGTATTGCATGGAGTGCTGCCAGAGGGCAGCCTTGTTCTTGACCAATTCGGAAAAGAAAAAAGGCGATTTATCGGCCATCGTTTTATCTGGAGCTCGATTGCACTATGCAACAGGCGGTATTTTAGAATTCTTTCAAGGAGAAGTGATGGAAGCCATACCGATTCAAAATATCGAAACGTTAGAGCTTACTAGGCGTGCGTTCATGGCACAGTGCGCGGCTGTAAATGCAAACTTGAAAGCGTTAAAGAAAATGAAACTCCTCGATCGCAGTCTCATAGCTCTTCTCTACGCGTTGAAAGCCCATAAAAATACACCTGTAGCGGACCAACAAACAACTGCTGTTGAAGGTACAGAAGAAGGTATAGATAAAAACCGAAACGAGAGAAAGAGGAAGTACGGTCTTTCCATTTACACAACGACCACGCAAGCGAAAGATGCGCAACAACAGCAGAACGATGCGAGCAATGTTCTTGACGGAAAAGAATCTGGAGATATTGGGGATGAAGAGGTAGAAGGAGGGCGTAAGAAAAACAAAGCTAACGACAACGCCAACGACGAGAGTCAGCAACAAAAGAGGAAGAAAGTAATGCGAAAGAAGCGTTCGAGAAAGCGTCGAAATCGTTTCAATAACCCGTATTTAGAGGCTGTTCGAGAACATGAAGGGGACGATTCGGGCAATGACGACGACGACCTGGCTGACTTCATTGTTTGTAAACCCGGACGGGATTACAGACAAGTCTTTGGATTAACATAGCAATATTTTAGTAGTAGCAATATGTTGAATTCCAAGTATGTGATGTACCTAGTATGTAGCTATGATTTTTCCTTCATATTATGCGAGGGGAGCTCGCCATTTGGCATCCTCTTCAGCTGTAGTCGTGCTAACGACTAAGATTGGTGCGAGTGGCGTATCTCCATCGGTTTCTTCCGCTATAACAGTCCCGGCGACACCAGCGTTGGCGGTGTGTTTCGACCCGCCGACACTTGGGATAGCACTCGCGAAGGGCATCTTGGCCATAAAGTTTTGCAACTTTTGCTCAACCAAAATCTTCTCTGCAATCATCTCTCGCTTCGTCTTGGCCCACTCACTTCTTTCAGCGGCTAAGCACGCGTTTAATTTTTCTAATTGTTCTCTCAATCCCAAAATACATGCTCTTGCCGCGATGACTATGGACGACTTATCCGTCTTCAATTCATCATCTGGGTTTTCCTGCAAGCACTTGGACAAGTCCTCGAACCGATCGTTCAAAGCATCTCTTCTCGCTTTTTCTCTCACAGATTTCTTCACCTTCTTCGCCGGTCTATCATTCGTTACAGTAGTTGCAGCTGTTGTTGTTTCGGCTTTGGTAGTGGCCGCTGCTACTTCGGAAGGCAACGCGTGCTTCCCCAACGTTGTCTTCGTCGTCGTCGTTTGGACAGAGGGAGGATCTAATACTAAAATATTTGGATTCGTATTCGGGATGGTTTCTACTGGTTGTGGAAATATACCCGCTAAATCGAAGGAAGATAACGCTCCATTATCTTCTCCTTCGATCGGAAAAGCTTTCGAGAGCCAATCGTTGTTTTCGACGACGTCGCTCGGAAGCTGTTGGTTGGGCGGAACTTTGCTCATTTTGTTATTCCTCTTCGGGTTCAATTTTGATTTTGCGTATTTTCTGTCTTAAACGCAAACGCGAACGTGAAACGCTTCAGAACGTGACGTTAACGGTTACTTAATTAGTTGTGCGATGAGACGCGTTAATACTCTATTCCTCGGATGTCTTCTCCTTCGCGACTTCCGCGCAGAGAATTACCACTACGAGTAGAAAAATGAAAGAATTTTTCTGAAGATCTGGGGAAGAGAAAGAGAGGAGGGGGGAAGAGACGGCGGGTTCCTCATGTACCACCCAAGGTAAAGCGTATACAAATTCTCATTTAGATTTTTACTACCATAAGGGCGATGCTTAAACGTAAAAAAAAAAATTTGTTTTTTTTGAAATCGATTTGTCAAAAAAAATTTGTTTTTTTTGAAATCGATTTTGTCGATTTGACCTTGCTCAAATCGATTTGAACCCTGTTTTCCCCTCCAAAATTATCGATTTTCGCCTCAAATCGATTCCAATCGATGACGCGTCCGCGAACGCACGATTGACCGATAAAATAGTCAAATACGAAACATAACTATCCCTGTGATCGATTTGTCGCGTTTTTTTGGAAAAAGTTTGCGTGTGTGAGTTGTAGAGCGCGCGCGGATTTTCACACAATGAGGGTTTAAGGTTTTAACGGTTTGTGTATTAGGGTTTAGGGTAATTGGAATGGAGGAAGTTTGGTTGTATTTTTATTTTTTTGTGTTTTCCTCGTTTAAGCATAGGGTGAAATCGATTTTGACTCAAATCGATTCAAATCGATTTTTTGACCAAATTTTTTCGCGTTTAAGCATCGCCCTAAAACAAACTCTATTTTCATTCCTCATCCTTCTTCTTCTTCTCTTTCTCCTCTAAAGCGGACTTCAAGTCGCCTAAACTGACAGTCGCCGACCCCCTCTCCTTGGCTTTTTGCTGCGTGTCGGAAGGAGACCATCCCGTCATGTATAAAATCTGAAACGTGGCGGAAATACCACCTTGACTAGCAGTGGACGGTTTCGGCATCGAATCGCCACCTTTATGAGATGGCGATAAAGCCGAAAAGTTTTCCACGTATTTCTGGTTGGCTAATTGCATCGTGCTCCGTTTAATCGTTTGTCGTCTCTCAATCACGGCGTTTTGCTCTCCCATCATCCTTAAATGCTCGACCAAATCCATCGGAGTCTTGTAATTCAGCGTGAGTGTGTCTACGTCTACCGCGGGGAGTTGTAGCCCGGCACGTCCGAGTAAGTTTCCAGCGTCTCTCACGTGAGCCAACGGCGATACACGCGCGCTCACGCCGCCTTCGTTTTCAGTTTCTGCTAATGCACACGCGATTCGCAATTCTGTCAACGAATCGCCGCCAAAAATGGCGGAGAGAAACAAGCCATCCGGGACGAGCGTACACCTCGCTTGGCCCATAGCCCCAGGTAAATCATTCACCCAATGCAAACCCAGAACGCTCAAAACACAATCAACAACCCCATCTTTAATCGGCAAATCATCTTCGAAGGCTCGAACGTACTTAATTTCCACCGGAAAATCATCAAACTTCCGTTTCGGTACATCGCCGACGATTTTTTTTACCAGTTTTAACATCTCCTCGCTCGAGTCGCATACGATAACCACTTCTACATCTTGCCTTTTCTCGAGTAACTGCCGGACGGTTGAAACCGTCGCGCCTCCAATGACTAATATCCTTTTAAACGGTCTCTTAATGTCGTCCAATCGATCGAGGACTCTTCTCGTCGCTTCTTCGAGCAAAAAGTCACCTCCACTATTCGTGTTATTGTTCTCCTTCTTCTTTCGTTGTAAATATGCAGCTCTGTCTCTGTGCGCTCTCTTCACCTCTCTGTCGAACACTGTCATCGATTCGGCTTTCACTCCAGCCGCTTTTAACGCCGCAGCTTTCATTCGAGTTCGCTCCATGGCCGCTTCCGTGTCCACGTATTGGTCGCGCATTACCGACGACTGCGACGTCGACCAATCGTCGTCGCTCTTCGCACCGACACTCCCATCACCACCACCACTCGTCGTCGTGGCGCGAAAACGAGACCACCACGATGTGTTCGTCGTCCCAACGAGTGATGGTGGTGGTGGTGGTGCTGAGAAAATGGCTCTCTTCCTCATGTCTCTCCGCGTGGGTGGTTGGGTGGTGGGTGGGTGGGCCCCGCCTGCGCGCGAGCGCGCGGTGTGTGAAGCTTTTGATGTGAGAGAATGTGTTGAAAAAGTGCTGCGTTAACGAACAAAGTTCTTGTGTTGTTAAAAAAAGCCAGAAAATTTTTTGTTTGGACATTTTGGGGTTTAGGAGAAGTTGGAAAAAAAAAGGAGAAAAGAAAGACAAGGAAGAAGAAGAAGAAGAAGAAGAAGAAGAAGACATGTCTCAAAAAAAACATTTCGAATTGTCGAAAGAAAAAAGAAGACGACGACGACGACGAGAGGGTCAAAAAAGAAATGATCGCAGGGTCCAGTTTTCCTCGCAATAGTGCTGGTGCGAACGCGAATGGCGAGGATGGGCGCACGAAGAAGGAGCACGCGCCACACTCCGGGGCTTGTTCGACCTGGGTCGACGACGAAATCGAAGCAATGCCAGAGGAGTTACGAAACGTCATGCCGAGACCGTCGTGTTGCGAAAAAGACGAAGCCGAGCAGAGAGAGGCGTCAAGGCTGATTAAAATGTTAAAATCTATGGACCGAGTGCAGTTGAAAGCGGACGCGAAGGCGCAGTTTATCGTGAATAGTGGTGATGACGCGCAGCAATTTCTTCAACAACAAGGCCAACAACAACAAACAAATGCAGACAACGAAGAAGACGAAGACGAAGATTCAGATTTCGGGAACACGGACGACGAAGACGAAGAGAATGACCCTTATTTGAGAGAATTAAAAGCGGCGAGAATTCGGGAGATGCGCTTGAACGCGATGAAAGCGGAGCAGTTGCAAAAGCAAGCAGAATACGTCAACGCGAGAGAGCGCGAACTCGGCGATATCGTGAAAAAGAACGCAAGAGTGTTATGTCATTTCACTTTATACGGGGTGGACGAGTGCGCAAGAATAGACGAGGTTTTCGATAACTTGGCGAAAGGTTTTCCAAAGACGAAGTTTGTACGAATTCTACCGGAATTAGGATCGAAATCGCCAACTTTACAAATGTGCAACATCTCGCAGCCGCCAGCCATCGTGTATTTCAAAAATAGAAGACTCTCGTCGTGGACGAACGGGTTCGATCAGTTTGGTGGAAGAAATGGGTTTTCAGAAGAGAGTGTAACGAAGTTCATCGCTGGAATTGGCGCTCTACCTGGGCATCCAGACGCACCGAGAAGAAATGCCGGAGCAAAAGAGAGCAGAGAAGAGGATGAATACGCATATTTCGATAGCGATGAAGATGGAGAACACTCGGATGACAACGACGGCGAAGTCTTTGGTGAACCTTGCCCTGATTGTGGACGAACGTACCCGCACAAGCACATTCGTGCGTTAAGACCAGGTGGCGAACGTGTAGAAGAAGAGAGCGATGAGAACACGGACTCAGAGTAGAAAGAAAAAATAGCGAACTAGTTTTAGCTAAGTTGTAGATACCGTACTAGAAAAATAAATACATTGTACAACGTTAGAAGAGTTTTTCTGTTCTTACGGCAAGCTAACGCTAGACCCTTTTAATCCATTCACGAAAGACGCGACGTCCATCACTTTCTTCCCAGGAGGTTGAACTTCTAGCACGTCGAGATAATTCCCATCCTTGCAGGGAATCGAAAACTGTTTCTTTGCAACTTTTATGGTTTTTTCTCCTCCTTCTACGCTCCCGCCGACTTTTGTCGTGAGTATTTTCGCGACAATCTCTTTCGGCTCCCCACCTTTCTTATCGTCTTGGATCCTAAACGTCGCTTTTGTCCCTGGCCATCCGTCGAACGCTCTCACTTTGTTATGCGCTTCCAACGCAGAAAGTGCGCTAAAATCCAAATTACCTTCCTCAGAGGATACTTTATCAGCATGACTTAACCCTTTCTCGCCTTGGTCTTTGGCAATCTCTCCAGCTTCTCCGGTGAAAACTTTCGGTAACTCTTCGATCAAAGATTCGACACCGATATCAAACAAAATGTCCAACATCTCGTGCGCCTTCTCGGACCCGTTCATCGTGTACTTTGTTTGTGTCAAAATTGGACCGGCATCCATCTTCAAAACCGTAAATGCTACCGTCACCCCCGTTTCCTCCAATCCACTTTCGATGCATCTCTGCACCGGCGCCGCGCCCCTAAACTGTGGTAACAACGACGGATGAATGTTTAAAGTTCCAAATCGTGGAATGTCGAGAAACTTTTGCGGTAGAAAGTTTCCATATGCTGCCGTTACGCACAAGTCCAAGTTCATCTTCACGAGTGTCTCCAAAAACTCAGGCTCGTTCGCTTTCACTGGATTCAACAGTTTAGATTCATCGAAGCCTCTATCTATAGCCAGTTGCGTCACCGGTGATGGCGGTGGTGGCCCCGACGATTTCCTCCCTCGTCCTCTCGGTCGCCCCGGTTGCGATATCACTGCTGCAACCTCAAATAAACCGTTCGAGTTTATAGACGCTTCGTGTAATCGTCCAAAGACTTTCGCTGCTACTTGGGGAGTGCCTAAAAATGCCACTCTTTTCGGCCTATTGTCTGCCGTCGCTATTGTTGTTGTTTTTGCTGCTGCTGTTCTCGTCGTCGTCGTCGTCGTCGTCGTCGTTGTCGACGACACGGTTCTTCTCGCATCAGTTCCTTTCATTCTCATCGTTCGTTGTGTTACTCTCGTACCATACGTCGCCGCCGCCGACGCGTGCGAAGTGGAAACCTTCGAACTCGAGGTGACGAATCGACATCGAGAGTAGCAGCGCATCATTTTCGATGCCGCCGTCGTTGCTGCTGCCGCTCTCGTCGGCGTGGTCATCGCGGCCGCTCTTTCGTTTGAACACGAATATGAAAATCGGACTTAACGAAGGAAAAAAGAGTGACAAAAATCAGACATTATTATTTACTCCCCACAAAAAAAAGGACGTGCTCCAAAAAGGTGGGCGCAAAAAAACAACCAGCACCAGCACCACCACCACCAACGATGACGACGACGACGACGACGACGATGAGAAGAGGGATGCGTGAGATGACGAGAAGACTGTCTGAACTGACCGCGAGTAGCAGCATCGGTTCCTCCTCCTCCTCCTCGTCGTCGTCGTCGTCGTCTTTTTCTTCTTTGAATTTTTTGAGAGGTGCGATCGGCGCAGGCGCGAAGGACGGCGCCTTCGGTTCAGTGTTGCGTTTAAAAAATCAAACGACCAATCTATTGTCGAGACCGTTTCATTCGACCGCAATGCTCGAGTGGAAGAACCACACAAGAAACACGAAACGGTTGAACCCGCCCGAGAGAGGCCCAGAAGCTCCCATGACGTCTTTTGAAGCCGGGAAAAAGCAGAAAAATTGGGGCAAATCTGGAGGGGGAATGTCCCCGTTCACGAAAACGAGAGCGTTGAAAAAACGAAAGACGTATGAGAAGAGAGCTGGACACATGATGGAAACTTTAGAGAGAGAACGAATCACAGAGATGTTGAACGAACGAGAAGGGGTGAAGATTAGCGCGTTTAGACCGGGAGATGTGGTGAAATTGACCTTGGAAGTTCCCGAAAATCGACGACGGACCCAAACCTTTACGGGGATATGCATTGCGAGGAAGAACCGAGGATTAGGTAGTTCATTTACGTTGAGGACGATGCTCGGGAACGTTGGTGTAGAGAGAATGTTCCCATTGTATTCACCGAATATTAAGGAGTTAGTGGTTATTGAGCGTAAGAAAGTAAGAAGAGCGAAGTTGTATTACTTGCGCGATAGACCAGCAAGGTTCTCGAGGGTGGGTGGAAAATAGTGTTTACAATACGGAAGAGTTTTTGTAGGAGAATTTTAGATAGTTTTAGCATAAGTGTGCATGTATTTCAATGTGGTACCTGGTACCACCTAGGTACAGATGTATATTTCAAAAACATTCAAAATCATCATCATTCATAATAATGAAATTGATTCAACATGGTCAAAGACCGAGTCTGAGATTCTATTTGACATTTATTAACCCCGTCGTTCGTTTATTAAATTGTTCGAAGAACGTGGCGGCTAACAAGCTGCTGCAAACGCTTGCTAAACAATCTCGTTCGACTCTATGCCCTCAACTCTTTTCAATAACGTGTAAAAATACTCAATTCGTTTATCCTTTTCTCTTCGTACATAATGTATAAATGTATATGGGAGTACCACAGGAGGCAGCAAAATCACATGTTTAGTAGTTTTGGTTACCAAACATATTGTGTTTTTGTTGCTGCTGCTGGTAGTGGTAAAACTCCGGTTGGTGCTGGTGTTGCTGGTAGTGTTGTTGGTATTGTTGCTGTTGGTATTGTTGTTGTTGTTGTTGTTGTTGTTGTTGTTGTTGTTGTTGTTGTTGTTGTTGTTGCTGTTGCTGTTGTTGTTGGTAATATCCTTGTTGATGGTTCATATGCTGGTTTAGCAAACCAATTTGTTGCTGCATCAACAACTGTTGCTGTGCAAATGCCTGTTGAAGCGCGACTGAAGGACCGCCTGCGACAGCACCAGACAAAACGTTCGTTTGCTGCTGCAAAAGATTCGTTTGCGCGTTCACAATTTGTTCCAATTGCCTTTGTCGTTGCGTTATTTCCCTCGGCGGCGGCTGAAAAGAAAACACCACGCCCTTAATCTTTTGCGAGCGTTGCACAAACTCGCCTCGTTTTTTCATCTCACACAAAGCTCTATACCGATCCACCGCGGCGTAAATCAACTCTGTAGCTTGCGCAATCGCGGTAGATTCGCCTTCCACGCAAAAAACTCGCGTTGGTCTCGCAAATCCGCCGAAAAAATACTCCGCCGGTTGCGTCCAAGATCGAATCGAAGCGCCTGTGTGCTGTGTGATTTCGCGAACCGAAGCGCCGGCATTCCCGATCACAAAACCAGCCGCCAATAACGTGACTCTCACGCGAACTCCACCATTCTCGTCCGTCTCTGTCGACACAACCACTTGCTCTTGCTCCTCGACGCCTTGTCCAGGCATTCTCGGGCCACTTGGGCCTTGAACAATCGGTGTTGTCGTGGTCGACTTTGTAGCCTCTGTGGTCGTTCCACCAGTTGTCATCGGCGCACCAGCGGAAGGAACAAAAGGTTTCCCTGGTTTACCTCCATTTAATATCGTTTCCACATCTGGCGTCGGCGCGAACGCATCCGTAGACGAACTCGTCGATCCGCTCTTCAAGGCAAACCCAACCGTGGATGGAAACTGGTCTGTAGAGTTTCGTCTGCCCGGACTAGTCATCGAATACACCGGTGGAATGGAGGGAAATGAGCCCCCTCCTCCTACAGAGTTGCCCTTCGACGACGACCGTCCACCGGACGATCCTTCTATCCCTCCTCCTTGATGTTGTTGATGTCCTCGGTTAAATGAGTCCGTCTTAAACGGAGGACGAGAGTGGTCGATGTTCAATTCATCCGTTGGTGTTGTCGACGCTGATGGTGTGTTTTTAGTCTTCGTCGTCGTCGTCGTCGAAATTTTATTGGTCGTGCGTGCCCCGCCTCCCGAAGGTGTGGCGTCATCTTCCGTCAACAATTCTCCGACGATATCGATAGGGATCGCGTCCACTAAATCACTCACCTCGATCTCTGGCAAGAGAACCGTTGGATCCTCCGCGTTTGTCGACATTACGCGCGTTTACTTGTTGATACAGACTCCCTCTCCCTCTCTCTTTTCTCTCTTCTTCTTCTTCTTCTTCCCGAAAGAATTATTCCCGAGACCACTGCAAAAGGGTAGACCGGAAATGTCGGAAAATTCTTCTCTCCTCTCTCTCTCTCTCTCTCTTTTTCTCGCGCCTTCCTCTGGATGGATAAAAAAATGACGAGAGTTTCCTGTTATACAATTGCGCCCCGTTCGCCTCTCCCTCGCCGAGCGGCGTGTTTTACTTCGCACCGCGCGGCGCGCGAGAGGTTTCTTCTACGTAGAAAGCGCGGCGGGTGATTTTTCTGATGGTGGTCGGGTCCCTAATTAATCCCAAAAACACACAGCTTTGAGAAGAAAGGTGCCTCTGCCAAAGACGACACAGACGACGCTTTTTCGTTCCTTCCTCCCCTCTCCCAAAAAAAAAGCCGAAGTCTCTGCCTTCGACTTTGACGCAGCCAACGAGAAGAAGTCCTTTCTTTTTGCACTTTTTTCACTCGCTTTTGTCATTTGTTTCAAAAATTCATTTTTTTTTGCGTGCGTGTCGGACTTTGTCTCTCTCTCTCGAACTTTCTTCTGTTTTGGCGAGTCCTCTTCATTGGTACAAAATTCGTTTTGCGCGCTGTTGAAACGACGACGACGACGACGACGACGACGACCACAGAGGAAGAGCGATGCAGTACGACGTTGGGGCGGAGGTGCGTTTCGCTTTCTCTCTTTTTTTTTTCTTTGTGCGTTACCGCCGGCTTCATCTTCATTTCATGAGCATCATCATCATCATCATCATCGTCGTCGTCGTCTCTCAACCGACACAGATGGTGCAAAAAAGAAACGGAGTGACGAACTGTTCTTCTTCTTCTCGAATAAATAATCGCAGGGAAAATCGACCGCGGACTTGGAAGAGTTTCCACCCGGATCGGAGCTCGTGTTGAGCGCCATGCAGAGGTATTTGCAGAAAATAAACAAACTCAACGCTTTGAACGAATGCATACACAAATTGAACCCGGAAAAGTTGGAAGAAACAGCCAAGAAATATTCGCGATCGAAGAAGGATAAGAACGCGCCGGAGTGGAGACCGTACGCGACACCGTATTTACTTCGCGAACACTGGAGATATCAAGTCTGCCAAAAGCTAAATATCGATAAAAAAGATTTACCGGAAGAGGTTACGGAGGCGTTGAGAGCGTATTTGTTTCCAAGCGCGTTAGATACGCAAAGAGCGAACCATCGAGCGTGGTTGGTGAAAGTGCCAAACTTTGTCGATAGCGCGTGGAAAAGTTTCAACGATAAGAAGAGTAAAGTAGACGACGAGAACGATGAAGATGGGATGGATATCGACGCGGAATTGAACGATAACGACGAGCTTGGGAAAGTAAGAGTGGTGATCGATCCTTTCGACAAAGAAAACAAAGAAGCGTTTGCGGTGACGCTAAATGCAGCCGTCAATGAAGGCGACGAGCAAGAAATACCAGTAAAATACATCATGACGGAAAACATAGAAGCGCCAGAAATTCACGTGTTTTCGGAAACTCGCGAGGGTACCGCGGCGGCAACTTCGGCGATGGATGTCAACGAGTTCATCGTCGAAGCGAAAGTGCACAAAAAATTAGACATGCGACCAAAAGACGCCTCCGATGCGGCGTACGCTCGGGTTTCGAAAAACAGGCTAGAAAAAGCGCAATCGAAATCTAGATTTGTCCAATCCGTCGTCGGAGCAGACGCGGCGAGAATAGCTCCGTTGCCAAAGCGATCAAATTTGGTTCGATTAGCCGACGGTGGCGTGACGAAACCAAAAGCAGAGAAAATGGAAAAAGCACAGTTGACGGACAAGTTGTTCGGTCTGTTCGAGAGACGAACGTTTTGGAGTTTAAAACAGTTATTAGAAGAAACGAAGCAACCGGCCATGTACTTGAGAGAGACTGTGCAGGAGATTGCCAATTTAGCCAGGCGCGGACCGAACAATGGCATGTACTCTTTGAAAGACATGTACAGACAACAAAACAAACCCGCCGAGACTTAGAATAATAACGAGAAGAAAATTGCAGTGCACATTATGTATTTGTACTTTACAACAACACAGGAGCGACGGCATGTACTACTTGCTAGCACTTTATGATTCGAGCGTACTTTACATCTGCAAATGCCTTGAAAAATGGATGCCAAAATCCATGATAGATGGAGATCATGACTTTATCCCGATTTGTGGTATCGGTTTTTGTTTTGTTTACCGTCGTCATCGTGAACGTGACGGCTTCGTTCGTAAAGTCAGCGGTTACATTTACGGCTTCTCCTGCAATGCAACTCTTCTTCGGAAGTGTTGTCAAGAAACCGCCATCGGTCGCGTTCATATTAATTATATCGCCGGGAAGCGTAGCGTTTTTCCAGCAAAGAGCTCTAGTTTCTTTCTCAACTGGGACGGGTAAATACTTTTCCCAGTAGGTCTCGTTAAACGTATACACCACGTTCAAATCGATTGGAATTTCAATAATAGTTGATTCAGAGGACACGTTGTCGAACTCGAAAACGATTTCCTGTCTCGTGTCTCGGTCATATGCTCTTTCGGACACTCGCAGTTTCAAAGGAGACTTTTCATTCGAACATTCCACTCCCGCTGCCGTCCGTTCTACGCGCACAGGTTTCCACAAAAGATTATTATCTTCACTTGTATCGTTGAACGAATGAAATGCGCCTACGACGCGGAGAAGCTCGCGTCTCCTCAAACGAATCTGATCGACATAATATAACAAAGAATTTGACATTTCTCTAAAAGCCGACATGTTATCAGGTATCTTTGCCATTCGTCTCAATTCTAACATGCCAATCGAAACATCGTCATTACTGCTGTTATTATTGATATTGAGAACATTTTTCAATTCTTTCTTCTGTTCTTTGGCGGAAGAGACGACGACTCGGTCACTCACAGAATTTTTTAAAAGCTCTTCGAGTGTTTGCACGAAACGAGAATACATATCTTTCGATCGCAAAAATACGACATCCATACTTCCTTCAAGACAATAAAGCATACGAAATCGATCGATATACGCATCTTTACCACCATGGTGGCATTCTTGCATCATGTCATCGGGATCCCACGCTTGTATGCCCCAATACGGCGTTTGCTGATTCTCGTTAGAGGAATAGAAATAAATCTCATCCACGTAGTCGCCCATTTTTACGAGAGAGTTGAAAGCAATCCATCTCGTGTACGCGTCTATATTCATGCGCTTCTTCAAAGCGCGATAACAATTTTTATCATCGCACGTCTTTGCGACTCGAGAAATGTCGTCGTACTCATTTCTTTTCATCGCACGATCAAACTCTGACCGTGTTGGAAATTTTACATCGGGGGCGCCACGTCCAGGCTGAGTTTGTCGAACGGGGTCTAAACGTCTTCGCACGATTGCACTCAATCGAGCTGTAACATCTTCTCTTTTTACGACTGGATTCTCAATTAGCAGGTACAAGCCTTCGCTCTCTCTGACGTCGTTTGTTTCCACGAATAAACGAACATATCGGAACTCGAGATCCTCGAAAAGCCCGAGACGGCGCAAGAGAGAGTACATCAACCACGACTTTACGTATCGATCATCATAACAGAGAGAAATCAACAGAAACTTATCGCTTTCAGCAGTTAAGCCCAATCTGATCTTCTTCGTGCCGTCGAGATTGATCTTCATCGATTTTCTCCGCTCGCAATCCCGGAATGTGGAGGTACCATGAAATTTCGCAGTAGCTTTTCGCTCCTCATAAACTTCACCATACTTTGCATTTTCGAATCGAACGGTGAGTGGAAACTTCTGTTTCGCAGCTACTCTTTGATCATAAGTTCCTTTTAGAAAACTTCTTTTCCCTTCAAATTCGTTACGTTGCATGAAATCCATTTTGAGCGTTATGGTATCGAAGTACGGATATGTAGCTCTCAAGACGT
This sequence comes from Bathycoccus sp. SAG2, assembly GCA_009618095.1. Taxonomy (NCBI): domain Eukaryota; kingdom Viridiplantae; phylum Chlorophyta; class Mamiellophyceae; order Mamiellales; family Bathycoccaceae; genus Bathycoccus; species Bathycoccus sp. SAG2. The sequence goes on along the minus strand of VIAT01000036.1, from coordinate 8,192 downwards.
CTTCTACGCGACAGTTGTTTCTCTTTTCAGAGCTCACCCTCACCACGTTATTTTTAGTATTAACAGCAGAAACGGGCGAAAGTTTCAATTTAGTATTCTTTTTGCCGAACAAAAGATGATCGAGTTGTTTATGTGAAACGTCGCATGCCGCTGCGACGTACGTCTGCTCTTCGCGTTTTCTTTTTACAAACTTTCCAAACCACTGAGCAAACTCTTCTTCTTTTTCTTCTTCTTCCTTATCGTCTCCATTGACGAACAGGGAACTGATGACGACGGCTGATGATGATTCTAGTTCGATGAGTGTTCTCGCTTTCTCCATGAACATTTTATTTTCAGAAGTGTCTTTATCGAGTATGAAGACGATGTTGTGGTGGAGTCGATTTTTCAAACCGTCTGGAGGCATCGACCCCAGAGCTCTTCTCAGCGAAAAGAAACGAAAGGGACTATTCGGTAATATCGGCGAATGATCGAGACGAGTATACTCTTTCAGTCGCCGCAAAAGTTGCTCTTTGTTGTTCGACGTGTAGTCAACGACCAGCTCTGGCGTGAGTCTCAGTGCGAAGACAGCTATCTTCTCCGAAGCGGGGACATCTTTCGACCAAATCAATCGCGCCACTCGCCGGACCATTTTTTGACTGATTACTCCATCGCTGGATGCTAAAAGAATCGTTGTTGTGCCCAAGGGATACGAAGAAGAAGGCGTCATGATGACTCTAGTGCTCTTCAAGAATATTTTTTCCTCCTCCTTTTCTTCTTTTCGCTCGTCGTCGCCGGCGACGATGGAGAGTTCCACGGCGTTATCATCGGCATCCTCTCCTTCGCTCTCTTCTTCATTCGAAGCGTAGTAAAAGATTCTCACGCCGCCGTGACCAAGCGGCCATTTCTCCGCGCGGAGCACGGTCGAGGTGGAAGAAGAAGGCGTCGCGCGAACGGTCGCCTCGTTTTCTTTTGAAGCAGCGGCAACGAAAACGAGCGACGCGGATACGAAAAACCAAAACGCGCACCGGCACAGAAACGGCGTTCTTCTCACCACTTCGTCTCCTCTCGTCGCCGCGATGACCCTCTTTTGACGCATCGTCGGTAGGTTTGATGCGCGCACCGCCCAAAGCGTGTGTTTTGTGTCGTCTCTTTGATTGTGCGCGCTCCTAAAACACCTCGCCTTTTCCCACACCCTCGTATTTTTTTCTTTTTTTTTTTCGTTTTTTGTTGTTTCATTAAAACACACAAAACTAGTAAACTATGGAATAAAAATGTGATAATGTGTTGCTTCGAAGAAAGAGAAGGCGAAGAAATACGTAAGAGGTGATGGATAATGTGGGCTCATCTCATTTGCTCAAACTCAAAAAAAAAAAGAAAAAAGAGGAGGACCAAACGACGACATCTCTCCTTCAAAGTGCTTTCGTGGCACACCGGGGTTGGTTAAAAAAAGCAAAAAGGACAAAAGGACCAATAATAAACACAAAGGAAAAAAGAGGGAGGAGAGAGGTCAAAAAAGACAAAACAAATCGCGCGCGCCGTCGAGTGAAAGCGAAGCGAAGCGACGTTGATCTGGAATTCTTGACGAGAGAATTTCATCCACGAATCGTTCCGGTCGAAGAAGAGCGAGTTCAATCCGATATCAAAAAGGGGCAATTTTCTTTTCTCCAAGTGGACGCTTTAGTTACGCCTAGTGTTGATTAAAGGCGACGCAGACGGAAAATGGCTTCCCAGGCTATGTCGCAGGTGGTGCAGACGAAGTTTTTGGGCTCCAGTAAGGTAAGAAATCACATCATTGAGATAGTTTCGCGTTTGATTGGAGAGCGTTTGATTGATTTTGCTATCGCGAGTCATACCGCTTATCGCGCATTTCGTATTACTAATCGACGTGTTCGCGTAAGAACGAGCTTCCCTCTTTGAAGGGTAAAAGCGGACGGCGGAGTCGAGATTATCAATATTTCTTTCGCTGATACTGACGATTAATGTCGCTTTGTATTCCTCTAAACGTAAACAGAACATCGCCAACAGAAGTAACGTGAGATCTGCGGCTCCCACTCGCAAGGTGGCTTTGAGATCGACCAAGGTTTTTGCCCAAAAGGCGAAAGATTTCGGCGCTCTCAGAGGCAAGTACGAACCGTACCAAGGCGGGGCGGTTGATTTAAATCAAATCTTGGAAGAAAGAGATGCGTGCGGCGTCGGGGTGATCGCTTCGTTGAGAGGTGAAAGAACCCACAAATGTGTCGATGATTCCTTGGCCGCTTTGGGTTGCATGGAACACAGAGGCGCGTGCTCTGCAGATAATGACTCCGGCGACGGCGCTGGCATCATGACGCAAATTCCGTGGCAGTTGTTATCAAAGTGGTGTGATGCGAACGGTATCTCCGGCTTTTCGGAAGAAACTTCTGCTGTTTCCATGACCTTTTTACCGAATGATGCGGGAAAAAGAAGCAAGGCGAAGGCGGAGATTGAGAAGGCTATCGTAGCTGAAGGCTTGAAGGTACTCGGCTGGAGAGAAGTGCCGACGAAGAATGAAATCGTCGGCCCGATGGCTAAGATCACGCAACCGACGATAGAGCAATGTTTGATCGATGGTGCTGGTGTGACTGGCGATGAGTTAGAGCGCAAGCTTTACTTTGCTCGTAAGAACGCCGAGAAAGCGCGCGCCGGGAATATGGCTGACTTGGAAGACTTGTATGTGTGTACCATGTCCTGCAGAACCATCGTGTACAAAGGTATGTTGAGATCTGCTGTCGTCGGACAGTTCTTCCTCGATTTGCAAGACAAGGACTACGTCTCGTCGTTCTCCATCTATCACAGACGGTTCTCCACGAACACCACGCCGAAGTGGCCGTTAGCCCAACCGATGCGATTTTTGGGTCACAATGGTGAAATCAACACATTGCAAGGTAATTTGAACTGGATGGCTTCCAACGAAGCGAAAATGACCAACGCTATCTGGGAAGGTAGAGAGCAAGAATTCCGTCCGTTGTGTGACCCGGCGGCTTCTGATTCGGCAAACCTCGACAGAGTCGCGGAACTCTTGGTCAAAACTGGCCGCGAGCCAGAAGAAACGATGATGTTGCTCGTTCCGGAAGCTTTCAGAAACCACCCGGATTTGGAAGCGACAGTTCCGGAGGCGAAGAACTTCTACCAATACTACTCTGGTATCATGGAAGCTTGGGATGGCCCAGCATTGTTGGTTTTCTCTGACGGTAAGAAGGTTGGCTGCCGCTTGGACAGAAACGGTTTGAGACCTGCAAGATTCTGGCAAACGTCGGACGATTACATTTATGTTGCGTCCGAGGTTGGTGTCTTGAACGACATCATGTCCAACGCGCGGAACGTCGTCAAAAAAGGACGTTTGGGTCCGGGTACGATGATCTGCGTTGACTTGGAAAACGGCACGTTCAAAGAAAATGAAGAAATTTCCAAGGAAGTTTCCTCGGCGCGCCCATATGGCAAGTGGTTGAACAACATTCACCGCTTGAAATCATGCCCGCCGTTGCCGGAACCGACGATGGACGACGTTTCCTTCATCGAGTCTCAAGCCAGAGCTGGTTACGCTTCCGAAGATGTTTCCATGATTGTTGAATCCATGTCTCAAGAGGGCATCGAGCCAACATGGTCGATGGGTGATGACACTCCTGTGCCGGTCATCTCTTCGAGACCGCGCTTGCTCTACGATTACTTTAAGCAAAGGTTTGCCCAAGTTACTAACCCGGCAATTGACCCGCTGAGAGAAGGTTTGGTGATGTCTTTGGAGACTACTTTGGGCGCCAAGGGTAACTTGTTGGAGGTCTCCTCGGATGATGCGCCAGCTGTTTCTTTGTCGAGTCCGTTTTTGTTTGATTCAGATTTGACTGTTATCCAAAACCACCCGCATTTGAAGACGGCGACGATCAAAGCGCGATATACCAACGGTGCCGGTGGTTTGAAGGCTGGTTTGGACAAATTGTGCCAAGAATGCGCCGAAGCTGTCGAAAAAGGCTCCGAGTGTATCGTCATCACTGATAAGCCCGACGAGGGTCCAGATTCTCCAGCGATTCCGTCTCTCTTGGCCGTTGGTGCTGTTCACCACCATTTGATCAAGATTGGTTTGCGCTCCAAGGCGTCGATCGTCGTGGAGTCTGCGTCGGCATTTTCCACGCACCACTTTGCTGTTTTGATTGGTTACGGTGCTTCGGCTGTGTGCCCGTGGTTGGCTTTGGAAACTGCGAGAAAGTGGAGAGCTTCCACCAAGGTTGAAAAACAGATGGGCACCGGTAAACTTCCGCTCATGTCGCAGCAGGATGTTCAAAGAAACTTGAAGAACGCCATCAACAAGGGGTTGAAGAAGATTCTTTCGAAGATGGGTATCTCTCTCATTACCTCGTACCACGGCGCACAAATCTTTGAGGCATACGGTATTGGCCCAGAACTCATCGACATTGCCTTCAAAGGCACGGTTTCCAGAATTGGTGGTTTGACTTTAGACGAACTCGCCGAGGAGACAAAAATGTTTGTTGACTCTGCATTCCCGGGTGAATCTGAAACTATGGACAAGCTCAAGATTTCTGGCATGTACCAAGTCAAGAAAAATGGTGAGTACCACGGTAACAACCAAGAAATGTCCAAGCTTTTGCACAAAGCTATTGGTTTAGGCGGCGATGCCCCGGATGCCGAATCCTACAAGTTATATGAAGAACACCGCAACACGCGTCCGGCTACTTGCTTGAGAGATCGTCTCGACATTGTTTCCGACCGTAAGCCGATTGATATTTCTGAGGTTGAATCCGCGGCGGACATTGCCTCTCGATTTTGCACCGGTGGTATGTCATTGGGCGCCATTTCTCAAGAGACCCACGAAGCCATAGCAGTCGCCATGAACAGAATCGGCGGTAAGTCAAACTCTGGTGAAGGTGGTGAAGATCCGAAGCGATTTATCCCGATTTCGGATGCCAAGGCGGACGGTTCCACGGAATCGTTCCCATACTTGAAAGGTTTGGAGAACGGTGATGTCGCGTCGTCTGCCATCAAGCAAGTCGCCTCTGGTCGATTTGGTGTCACGACTTCGTTTTTGATGTCCTCAAACCAACACGAAATCAAGGTTGCACAAGGTGCTAAGCCTGGTGAAGGCGGGCAGTTGCCGGGTAAAAAAGTTTCTCCGTACATCGCCTGGTTGAGAAAATCCAAGGCTGGTGTGCCGTTGATTTCTCCGCCGCCGCACCACGACATTTACTCCATTGAGGATTTAGCGCAGCTTATTTATGACTTGCACGCGGTCAATCCGGAAGCTAAAGTTTCTGTGAAACTCGTCGGCCAAGCTGGCATCGGTACGGTAGCGTCTGGTGTCGCGAAGGCGAACGCCGATATTATCCAAATTTCGGGTGGCGACGGTGGTACAGGTGCTTCCCCGTTGTCTTCTATTAAGCACTGCGGTGGTCCAGTTGAGCTTGGTCTCGTTGAATCTCACAGAACTTTAGTTGAGAACGGTTTGAGAGAGCGCGTTGTTTTGAGAGCGGATGGTGGTTGCCGATCTGGCCTTGATGTCATGCAATGGGCGTTGATGGGTGCGGATGAATTTGGCTTTGGTACTGTTGCTATGATTGCGACGGGTTGCGTCATGGCGAGAATTTGTCACACGAACAACTGCCCAGTTGGCGTTGCGACCCAAAGAGAAGAACTCAGAGCGAGATTCCCGGGTGCGCCAAGTGACTTGGTGAACTTTTTCATCTTTGCTGCTGAAGAAGTGCGCGTCATTCTCGCTGAAATGGGTTATAAGTCTCTCGACGAAGTCATTGGCAGAAACGATTTGCTCAAACAAAAAGAACAAAATGATCCGAAGACGAACCACTTGGACTTGTCTCTCTTAACTACTTCCTCTGGAAAGTCTGATTCGTCCAAGGCGAGAATCAACCAAAAAGTTCACGATGACGGCGAATTGCTCGATGACATTTTGCTCGCCAATGCCGGCGTCAAGAGATGCATCGAGAATCAAGGTACGCACACAATTTCGTCCAAGATTGTCAACGAAGATCGCGCCGCTATGGCGAGAATCGCTGGTAACATTGCTGCCAAGTACGGCGACGATGGGTTCAAGGGGAAATTGACGATCAAGTTAGAAGGTGCTGGTGGTCAATCCTTCGGTGCGTTTGTCGTCGGCGGTATGGACGTCCAGCTTGTCGGTGAAGCAAACGATTACGTTTGCAAGTCGATCAGTGGTGGTACCGTCTCGATTATGCCGCCGCGGAATGCTGGATTCAAGGCTGAAGATTCCACCATTGCTGGTAACACCTGCTTGTATGGCGCTACGGGTGGTAAGATCTTCATTAATGGTAGAGCTGGCGAACGATTTGCCGTGAGAAATTCCCTGGGGCAAACTGTCGTCGAAGGATGCGGCGATCACGCTTGCGAGTACATGACTGGCGGTGTGGTTGTCTGCTTAGGTAGAGTTGGTAGAAACGTTGGCGCTGGTATGACTGGCGGCATCGGTTATTTTCTTGACGAAGACAACACGTTTGAGTCGAAGGTAAACGGTGAGATTGTCGTCATGCAACGTATTTGCACGGCAGCTGGCGAGAAGCAATGCAAAGACTTGATCGCTGAACACGTAAAAAAGACGGGATCCCGGAAGGGTAAGGCTGTCTTAGCGGATTGGGCTAACATGAAGGGGCAATTCTGGCAAATCGTTCCGCCGTCTGAGGCGCAAACGCCGCAAGCGCTAGCTGCTGAAGTTGGTGCCGTGCAAGTCGCTAGATAAGCAGCAGCATATGTCAATTCCTATTGGCCACGAAAACTATATTCTCTAAAGATAATTGAAATAACATAAACAAATCCATTAAAACAAAAACTCTATGTCTTCCTTTTCTGCTTGCCTATTTTCGTTGTGTGTCTCACTTACACGCATGTTTGGGTTCATTTTATATATTTACTCTTTACATGAACGAAGCAGTTAGCACAAGCTTTAATATTCTTTTTCTTCTTTTTCTTTTTCTTTTTCTTCTTATCATACATTTAAGGGACTCTCCGCTTTGTATGCCACCGCTGCATCCACTGAGTGCACTTTCGTCGAAAAGCTTCGTAACTTGACCGTCTCGGCGTTGCGGATAAATCTCGGGTCGCTCTCTTCCCACTCCTGCGGCGTCTCTGAATCCTTATTCGTATATACGATTAAATCAAATGAACATTCATCTTCTAATAACGGTAAAAATGTCACCGATGCCGCTATTTGACGCATGATCGCCGCTATTTCGTTTGTGATTTCCTGTTTTGATTTTTCATATTTTTTGTTGTTCTTTTGTCCTTCCTCTTGTGCAGATGGTTTCACGTTCTCCTCGTTTTCCTCATCTTCCAATACAATCTCAGAATCTGTTTCTATGTCAAACACCCATCTCTCCACCGTTTCTCTCGTTCTCACCGAACTAATCACCAAAACTAACTTCTCCAACTTTTTCTCAATCAACCACTCGTTGATTTGATCTAAAACCGACACTAAATACGTTTTGATTTCCTCGTCCGAAGACACGAGCATGCCCAAACCGTATTTTTTCTTCACCTCAAACGTCGACGGTGGGTATAAACCTCGCTGGTACAAGATGGAATTCACGGCGTAGCCGAAAAATTCGGTCACGATTTCCGTGCTCCCACGTAAGGTGATGTTTTGAGAGGCTTTTTGTGCCTGTTGTTGTTGTTGTTGTGATGCCATTGTTCGCTCTTTGCGTGCTTTTGCGATGGAACGCGAATGGAGAGATTTCCTTTTTTTTTCGAAAGTTCCCCTTCGAGAAGAAAAAGACGTCCGAGTAGAAATATTTGCATGATGATATAGATTCGCCTAAAGTGCGCGTTTGTGTTTTACAACATTCAAAAGACCAATGTTCACGGTCTCTTTCTCTCTCTCTCTCTCTCTCTCTCTCTCTTTCTCTCTCTTTCTTTCTCTCTCTTCTTTCTATATTGTACCTTGTCTTAAATACATCTTCAGAATTCTTTCTTCTTCTTCTTCTTCTTCTTCTTCTAAAATACATCTCTGTTGGGATCGCCGAAAGGACCGCCTCCACCTGGTCCGCCGTTTGGGTTATTTCCGTTGCTGTTATTCATCATCGCTTCTCTCAAGTGCACACCTAAGGAATAATTATTCCTCTGTGCCGTCGTCAATTGCTCCTCGTACGATTGGCACAAGCTTTGCAGCTCCGCGACTTGTCTTTTCAGTGTCTGTGCGTCGCCGTTTTCCCTCAACCGAG